>JAHRHJ020003238.1:0-221415 GCA_019776745.2 Taxus chinensis | reverse complement strand
GGCTATACGAGCAAAGAAGCACAAGCAGTTACACGCTTCTCCAAGAGAGCCTGCAGGTGAGAGAGTATGGGAAATTGCTACCCGACTCACCAAAGAAAAAGAAGATCTGTCTCCGGCAGTATTCACATGTGACCCCAAGTCACAATGGGGGGACATCCTCGGAAAGTCCCAGGGGAAGCTCTTTCCGCAGTGATTGGCACTCTGCGAGAAAGCTTCAGGAAAAAAGGAAAGAAAAAGAGGGCTACTGAAGGAAAGAAGAATAAATACCTGCTTCACGCCCTACAGAAGATGGGAAGCGCACCTCCCACAATGACGCCGAGATGACCCTGAGTGCTCTCAGGAGAAGATCAATGAATATATTCAAAGATCTGGCGGAAGCAGGGTATGGCTGTTTTGCTTGGAGGAGCCAATCTAAGGATAGTGAAAAGGGATAGCGAGTATATAAGTTTAACCTGAAACATCGAGGAAGGCGAATAAGGAACTCCCAAACATTCAGCAAGTCAGATATCAGAAGAGCTCGAAAACGCCAGACTCCAACACGAGGACTTTCTCAACAAATGTTCGACTGTTCAGTCAAACAGATTGGTCAAGTTTGGGAGTATCGGTTCATCCAAGGACCCTCAAACAAAACCATGGGTCCACTCTGGACTATCAGCTAGATTCAGCTCGAATTTGTGTAGAGAAGATAGACAAGGTGAAGGAAGAGGCCCTGGATGCGATGCATCAAAGGGAGAAGATTGTTTCATATCTATGATCCAGGGGTTGCTCACTCCTTCCTCACCTTAGATCAGCTGGGTGACCTGATACTATCCGGAATTTCAAGGAGCTAGCTTCTCCAAGGCCAAGGGCCAGAAGCACTTCGAATAGAATACATCAAAATATAATCGGCCTGTAGAGACTTCATCGGCCCCCCCCCCCCCCCCCCCCCCCCCCCCCTCGGTCCATAATCGAGGCGGGTTTTAAACGTATAAAGACTATTCCAAGGTCCCGAAAAGCTCATTGATGAGCAGGGAAACTTGCCGAAAGCAAATCATGTGAAAGGCACAAGATCCATCCAGGATTCAATTTGAGTCAGATGATCGCAAACGTTCTTGGTAATACGCGCTCAGTCACCTCTCATTTCCGATCAGCACGAAAACAGGCGAACCCATTTAGGCACAGGATGATGATGATGAATTAGCTTCTATCTTATTCTTCTTCATCTTCTCTCATCTATTCTCCGACTTTCCTTCGGAAATATCTGAAAGTGTGTTGGCACAAAAGAGAATAAGCAATGTTGCATCTGGGATGATGTTCCTCCACTCCAAAGTTGGTCACAGGCAACATGGACTTTGGATATTTTGTAAATATCTTGTAAATAAGGGTTGGTCCCATTTGCCTTGGTCTCTCCTTCACTTTCTATAAATACTAGTAGAACACTTGTTGTATTCAGGTTGTGAACATTTTTTCAGTAGAAATAGAATAGAGGTGAGGAGAGAAAGACTTTGAGCTTTCTTTGTAACAGATAAAAACACTTAATACAATTATTCAGACTTTTGTGCTCAATAGATTGTGTTTACATTAGATCTTTCTTATGTTAGAATCTGCAATGTGTCTTTTCTGTTAGAATTTCATATTTACTTTTCCGTCATTGTCTTATCAGTATGGCTTTGTTTTTATGTGAGTTAGGTTTGGCTCTGTTACTACCACCCAAAGCATAGATCTTTCTGACCTTCGCTTGGAACTCATTTCGTTTATTCCTTCCGGATTCTGTTCTTTCTCTTTCCTCTTTTATTCCTTTCTCTTCGCAGAGCCTAGGAAACTATACTGGGATGAGATCCCAACCCCCGAAGGCAGAATCTGTGAGACTTGCATAGGTTCCTTGCTAGTGAAGTAGCTAAAATTAATTTTAAACCAGTACTCGAATCTTGCTGTCAAAGAGGGGAAGCCCTGCAAACACCGTTGGCGCCGTATCCATAGATCTGTCCACGCGAAAGATTTTAGGACAACCAGTTTTGGCGGGACTCCGAATGGGGAGAGACACAGACAGATCTGTCAGATTCTATGCTGGTAGTAAGATAAAAAATCAGGAAAAATCAGCAGGTTAACTTGCCTGCCAGTTTGCAAAGCTGTGACCTTTTGTTGAAAATCCAAAAAATTTGCAAATGTGCCCAAATCGAAAAATTTCTTCTGAGGTCATAGATCTGAGCCTTGTTACAGATCTTTAGTTCGCCTGAGTTTTTGTCAAACATATTATGTTTCCGTAGCTCTGAGTTTTGATTATTTTCTAAAAGTTTGATTGAAAACTCTGAAAAGTAAAATCAGATCTGAAATTAGCTTACTATCTTCCCCACCATCTTATCCTCATTTTCATCTGTCATTAACCGCAATCGGTTTGAAGTAGGATAATTTTCAAATATCCAGAAAAGGTGCATGCTGCTGGTCTTTGTCAGAAAAACAGAAAATACCAGCAAGACACCAAAATAAAGTGTAAATCTGCGCTGTATATTGCAGATTCGAAAGGTACAAATGGCTGAGTGAACCTTTTACGCGCCAGCAGAAGAGAGACTCGTGGAGAAGCCGCGTCTACTTTCGATCTGCTTTCAGAGGCAACAAAAATTTCAGGTTCAACACGGCCACGTTTTAAGCGCTAAGATCGGCTAGCCGATAATCCAGGAGTGTTTCGCCTCTTCACCAAAGAAAAGTTCTTGCCGGGAGCATCCACATCCCTTTGTAGTGCTTTACTACTCAGCGGAATTACACTTTCCAGCTCGTGTGATCTTTACGGATTTTCAGATGGCGGTACCATGGGGAAACGCTATGGCGTCCGTTGGACTTTTACAACATCCAGTTCACGCACACCCTCACGGACATCGAAAAGAATTTTCCTAAATTCGAATGTGGGAGCGGAAAATCAAAGCACGGATTCCCACATTATATGCTTCATTATTGTCATGCAGTATTTTGGATGGACTTGAAGAGGTGTCAGTCGCCGCTTTCTGAAATCTACAGGGCCTGCAGATGAATGTTTCAGGCAGTGCCGGCCGGCGGCCGCCGGATCTTCACTAGTTGGGCAACTTTGCGGGACGCTTGAAGACGAGGGTATAAGACGTTCAGAGGATTACGAGGATGCATTTATGGTATTATCACGGATCACTCATCTGAAGAAGAGGCAAATGAGACCATGCGCGATTTTTGTCGCCGGTGCAATGCGCTGATCAACCGTTGTGTCCCTACTGCCATGCTTCCACACCGGAGAACAGAAGTGTTTTTCGTAAATGTTAGTAACCATGAGTTCAAAAGTCAGCTTCTTGCTCCTTCAAAGAGCGGTAGCTACTTTGCTCTCGATCAGGCGGCTGTGCCAATCCGTTATAGAAGACAATTTGATCATATCTGCGCCCGAGTTAAGAAAAGAATCCGTAAGCCTAAGTTTGGCCCCCTTCGCACCTATCACTTCGTCTGATCCAGCATTCCAAAAAAATGGCGAATGATTTGCTTGCACTGAAAAGCAAGCTGGCCAGACCTCTCCCAGTTCCTCGATCGGGAGTATCCCGCGGTAGGAATTTTGTTACCTAACAACGGCTTCACCAAGGCAGCGCTTGGCCTACAGCTGCTCCACGGTTGGCGCCTTGAGAGCTCCTACGGTCAATGCTTGGCCGAAGATTTGAAGAGGAAGAAGAAGCAAATACTATGAAGAACCCTCTTCGCCACCAAGGCGAAGATGAATCAAGATGTGCGGTGAACCCCCCCCCGGGGGAAAAAAAACTGGCGACTCCACAATTGGATACATGGATTTGATGAGGACGAATCCGATGAAGAAGAGAGTACGCATCAAAGGCTATGCACGCGGTAACCATCTAACGTTGCTTTTTACCGCTCGCAAAGGAAGAAAAGAAGCAGAGGGTTGATGCCATACGAGAAGAGAAGGCCGTGTCAAAACACGCTCTCCAACCATTGTTTAAAAGAGGATAATCCTTTCCCACTCAACTCCATGTTAAATCTTTGCAAGATAGTCTTTTTCCACCTATCTCTCCTCGACGTCGTCAGGGCCCCTCTCATATTCCTATCAAGATCAGTAAACACTATTTCCATCATCGCGGGGTGAAGGACTCATTCCTTTACCTACGCAAACCCTTGGCCCCGCATTTGATAAATAGATCACGCCAAAAAAAAAAACCAAGATCCAAATGTCTGAAGCTGAGTATCGTCAGTCAAACCCGAACAGCTTGTTAAGATTGACTAACTAAAAAGTATATCAAAGTCAAGCTGTTATAGCTAAACGGTTTCCCCTGAAAGGAATCCTTTCATATCCTCCTGAATCCACATAAATGTCGCTTTCGACGTCCGGCATCTGCAAAGATAGAGCCTTTCTATCTATCCCTACTGATCAAGGGCCATAAGTTGGAGCAATGGCATTATTGATCCGGAGGCTCTGATAACGTCATGCCCTGCCAAAGTCGGCTCATTGCTTGGGGCCTTAATCTTACCAAACCCTTCGGCAGATGGTAATCATTGGATAACAAAGCAAGTCCGTTGGTTGGCCAAATCAAGGACGCACAATTTGCGTTGCAGCCTTCCCGGATAAAAGAGTAAAATGACAGTCCTTGTTGCTGACCCATCCCAGGAAGCCTATGGAATTCTACTAGGAGCGGGTTTTGCAGCCGAAGTCGGTGGGTGGGAGAAATTCACATGGACTGGTCCAAAGCTGAGAATCCCAGTCAAAGGCGTTAATGCAAACTTGTGAGCGGAATCACAAAAGAAATACTGGTCACTAGCTTGAAGACCCCAAAGGCCCAAATTCTTTTCGATCATCAGGGTTCGAGGGAATTACTTCTTACCAGCCGAGGCGGAAAAAAGGACGTTTTGTCCGGAAAAGGATTGTAATAGATGGACCTTCCTTGCAATTGATGGCAGCTGCGCGACTAGTGGATTGTAGGCGGGCGGAGTGGTGTGATATTCTCCCTGGGAGGAAGAAAGGAGATAATTCCTCTTCTTCAAAATGCCGTTTTTCCAACACTAATAATACTGCTGAGTACGAATCTCTGTTACTCGGTATGCAAGCTGCCCAAAGGAAAGAGAAATAAAAAATTGAAAGCCCAAGGTGAGGCGAGCTAGTTGTAAAATCAGTCAAAAGGATTTACAGTAAAATGAAGGCTCAGGCACTACCTAATGCGGTATGGGACAGCATTGAAGACTTGACGCTTTTTCAATAGAGGCATTCAAGGGCCCAAAATAGACATGGTGATTCGCTGGCTGTTTCGGCATCTCTCCTGCTCCCAACACAGGGTTTTGAAGATCGAACAAGTACACCATTGCAGTGGTTTTCCGCCAAGCGTGCCAGACAACTCTCTGGGCATTGGCAGGGTATTCAACGATGATAATACCTCTGCCTTCTAGAGAAAGACAGAAAATTTTGATGAGTTGATTTTGAAGGCATCCACCTCTTCATGACCTTGTTGAATCAATCAACAGTCAAAACCACGAAACAAAGCGAGGAGAAGATGGCATTGTCAGCTTAGGGAAATAAATCCAAAGGGCCTGGTTTCTCTGGAACGCCGGTTGGACAGGCATGACCATTTTGTGAAAAGGAATAAGGCGAGGATGATCCTTTAGCTCATCTAAAGAGACAGAACCAGTCAATTTAGGTCTGAGGACAAATCCGCAATTCGTGAACATCGGGAAATAGTTGCACCGCCAGAAGAAAAGCGAAGAAAATGTGTCCCCCAGTTGCTGTGACAAGGATATATGGATGTATGGGCATGGTCATATGCCGAATTAAAGCTCTCAAGCAGGAAGGACGTTCAGCATGATTTATACCGCACTAAAGAGTGCAAAGCCTTCCGTCAGAAAGCAAAGGCATTTATAATCCCAAGATTTCGGGCACTATTGCAAGCCGAAATTCAGAAGATGCTGGAAGCAAAGAATATTTTCCCTATTCATCCAGCCCCGTGGGTGGAAAACATGTGCCCAGTACGCAAGAAAACGGTGGGAAATACGCATCTGCGTAAGACTTTCCGAAACTTGAATCAAGCTTCGCATGAAAGAAAACTTACCCTCTTCCCAGAATGGATTCAAGTTATCAAAGCAGTAACTGGGTCAGAAATGTGTCCCATGCTTGACGGGTTTCAGGCTATAATCAGATTGAAGTCTCGCCTGGAGATCAATTCAAAACGCATGTACTACTCCATGGGGTACATTGCTTACAGAAGGATGCCTTTCGGCCTACCAATGCTTTGGTGCCACTTTTCCGCGGGCAGGACTGATTGCATTCAAAGGATGACTGGGAAGAAAAAGTATTGTAGTTGTCTAAAGATGACTTAAACCGTGTTCTCCACAATGTAACGAAGTGAATCATTATGATCACTTGGAAGCAAGTAGTATTGGCCCGGCTTGACGGAACATGGAATTTCCCTTTAACCCAAAAAAGTCTGTGTTTGGGGTTACGGAAGGGAAATTGTGCTAGGCCATTGTGGTTAGCCAAAGAAGGAACGGAAGGATCGAGTGACGAAAGAGTTAAGGCTATCCAAAGCCTGACTCTGCCTACCAAGCGAAGAATGGTGTTCATTCTTTTTCGTCGGAAAGGTGAACCTTTCTAGGCGTTTTTGTCCCTGATTTGCTGAGAAGACCCCCACATACTGAACATGATGAAGGTCAACCACTTTCAGATGAGACGTGAAGAGGGGAGGAAAAGGTCGTCGTTTGAAGAGATAAAAAACTTCTGTCGACTCATGCACCGGTCCTGGTTATGTCCGGATTTCTCAAGGACTCATTATGTATTAGCTATGCATCAGAACATATGTGTCTTCTGCAATGCATAATGGCAAAAGAAACTCGGAGATTATTGAATCTCCAATCGCATTCATGAGTTCTCCCCTCAAGCCCACGAGTGCAGATGACCTCAATTAGGAAAAGCACGCCTTTGCCGTTGTTCAAAAGCGGTGTGAAGAAATTTCAGTATTACATTATGAACTCGCATACGGTGGTGCTAGTTTACCGACCTGCGGTGAATGTATGAAGTCATTCTAACTCAGCAAGAGTTAGGAATTAAGAGGAATTGGATGCAAAGGTCCAGGAATATGGACCTAGATATTAAACCCCACCAAGCTGGGGTGAGGGGCAAAGCGCCTGTGTCAGCTAATGGCTGAGAACAAGGGTCAGAAAAAGCCTGATGAAGAGAAAATCATTACCAAACGAAGCGCAAAGCCTCTGGAAGGGCCTGATTCTCTACTCTGGTTTTGTTTGTTTCAAACGAGTGACGAGTGGTACTCCGAAATCGTTGCTTCCTTACTAGCGGCGAATGCCCAATGCACTCCAGCAAAGGAGAAGCGCACTGTAAAGCTAGGAGCGCCTAAATATGTCATCTGGGATGACGGTCTTATATAAAAAAAGCGCGGAGTAGGGACGGTGTCTTCCTGCGATGTGTGAAAAGCGCACAGCAAGTAAAAATGTGGAGGTTTTCACAATTCGGCTTGGGAGGCCATTTCTCTTCTTCAGTAACGGCGCACAAGATCATCGAGCCAGGTGTCTATTGGCCGACGCTTCTATTAAAGATGCAGCACCTGGGTGGCAAAATGTGAGCCTTGCCAAAGCAGTTTGTGGTAAGCCCAAATTGGCCTTGCCTTCCCCTAAGGCCGGTTCTTATCAATGAGCCATTCAAGCAGTGGGGAGTCGATTTATTGGTTTGCACTCAACATCAATCGAGTGCGGACATAGCTATGTCCTCACGGCAAACAGATTACTTCACTAAATGGGTGGAGGGCCCATACCTGTCAAAGCATTGCCCTTTGAAGTAGTTGCGTTTTATCAAAGAGAATATCATTGTCAGGTGTCGAATTCCAAATAAAATCGATTGCTGATAATGCTTCTAACTTCTCTTCCCGGGAAGTATTAGTTTTGCTATGAATATGGGATAACTTTAGACACATGCCTCAGCTATTATCCCTCAGGGAAATGGTCAGGCAGAATCCAGTAGTTAGTAGTAATAAGCAACTTGGTGCCCATCATAAGGAAATTAGTAGAGGAAAATCAGAGATGTGGCCCACAAGTCTTTGTACGACGCTTTGTGGGCAGACGCATACCCCCAGAGATCTCTCGGCATGCACCTTTTCAAGGATTATATGGCACACTGATGCCGAGCTTCCTATTTCAGCGAACTTCCTAGCTCTACGCTTGCACGAGCAATCGAAGATGAAAACTTTTCAAAGTTCTCTGGGGAAAATGAGAATCCTGTACCTTGCGGAACGTGAGAAATGAGAGTAAGGGTGGTCGACAGGATAACTGAACATCAGGAATCAAGTAAAGAGGCTTTCGACAAAGGACAAGCAGAGCGAATTTTGAAGTGGGAGATCCGTCCCTTATATGGGGCAGTAGTGGGGAACTTGAGCAACAAAGGGCGAGTGCACGAAAATTTGATGCCCTATGGAGAGGGCCACTTCAAAATCAAGCAACTAATGGAGGAGAAATAGTTTCTATCTCTATTATCTGGATGGAGCTGAACTCCCGCTTCCCTACAGGGGCCAAAATTCTCAAGCTCTTCAGGAAGTAGTAGCTTGGTCTCTCTCCTTTGTACAGTTTGCCGTTAGTCGAGTGTATTGCTTGCCGGTTTTGTGTGTTCGCTTTGTTCTCCCTCCGTCCCCCTTGTTTTAGCCTCCGTACCCCAATGGATAGGACACATGTTGATCTGGATTCTCTACCCCCGAGTTTCACTAAGGGATAGCCCCAGAAAGAGCCAGCTGTTATCCTAAAATGACAAGGGCAATTTTACCGATAACATACCGAAAATTTTTTGTTTCGATCCTCGTTAGGGATCATCGCATTCAGAATATTGTAAAATCCCTTCCGGGAATTCAGTTTGTGATGAACTTAAGTCTTTTTGATGCCTTTTTTGGCTGGGCGCATGCGTTTCTTGCCCAACATCAATTTTGTCATGCGCCCCTTTTAAAAGCCTTTGCGACATGGTTTCAGGTAGCACGATTCTCGGTTGCACAAAGGCACATGTATTTTCCTGTGTGTTACACTACGTTTTGTTCTGTGACAAGCCCAATGGCGCCACATAAATTATGGTCGACAACTCGTTGATTGCGCCAAGTCGCACCCATTCGCCTGTTGTCAGTTACTTCCATGCGCCAAAGGCGCATGCCTTCTATGCGACAGTCATTTCGCGCGGCTTTTTCAAATGGTGGTTGGAGCATTAGGACAAATTTGTTATATATACCCTTGCGCGCCAGGTCATTTCATGTTCTTTTGTCAGCACGTGATTTTTCTGGATTTGTCTAGGACCATGCTATGTCGCTATTCGTCGGGTTGCTGGACTTACCGCTCAAGGGAAATTTTCACTATATTTTAAGGTAAGAGGTTCTTCCTTCCCTGGATTTTATGTTTCTGTTCTTGGGCTTGTTTTTGTCTGGTTTTGGTTGTGTATGCCAACTTCTGGCCAGTTTTATCAAGTTGTTGGAATGTGTTTGAGCCTTTCCCAGTGCTGTCCTGTTCATTTTTTCTGTTGCTCTTGCTTCTCCCTCCCTCTTTCCGCATCTGAGGAAAAGGGTAGTTTAGGTAGCTAGCGTTGGTCTGTTTACAAGAGTTTGGAAAACCTTACTTGATCCCAAGCAATTTTGAAGTGGAGAAGAGGAAAGAAGAGAAGAGGTTTGAGAGCTTATTTCACAAGGCGCACCGGCGCGCCCTTGCTAACAATCAAGACGACCGGCGCGCCCCTCGGGCACCTATCCGGACTGCCCAACATACTTCAAAGATCCGCGCCAGGCGGCACCTGCCACCCTGATACAGCTAAAATTCATGCCGCCAATAAGCGCACCCCTGTTTGCATGCTCCAAGTGTACAATCCCCCGCTTCCTCCTATAAGCCTTGGCGCACCCTTACCATGTTGCATCCCAATTTCCACGCGCAAAGAGCGCAACCCCCACCAGTTTTCGACTTTGCAACAAAAGCCTTTTTCGCGCAATATAAAGTTAAATAGGCGCTGCACACCCTCCGATGCATAGAAATGATTCCATGTGGTAAACCCGCCATGCGCCGCGCTATATTACTTTGGCGCATCATCGTCCAGTTACACAATCTCCATGCTCCACAGGCGCATCGAAACCCCAATGGTTGTTTAAACACGCATTTCCTGTGGCGCCCTGTATAAAATAGCAAAACCTGCTTAATCACTCTCATGCGGCCGTTGGCGCCAACTTAACCTATGTTGCACCCTTTTCCTGGCGCCTTGACTATTCAGCTGTTTACACACATCTTCAGGACCTGCGCCCCGGAGCCTTAACAAGTTGCAAAAATCTTTCTTCTGCTCGTAGTCCAATGGAAGATCAATGACTATTCAAAGCTTCTTGCGATTGGGTTTTCGCTCCTCTACGTGCAGTCATAGATAAGCCCTTGGAAGATACCACATGTCTAGTCAAGCAAGAGACCCACAAAACCAAGAGGAGAAGGACAAAGCTAACCGAAGAAGAAAATGAAATACAATATCAGAGGGTCAGGATGCCCCGTAATCAAACGGGCAGAATGTAATATGGGAGTGTCAGGGATTCCTGAACTGGGCCACATTGACATAGAGGAATTCTGGTAAGGACTCAGAAAGGACAAGGAGTCCTGGATGGATAAATTGATAGCAAGCGCCCTGCACTTCCCGGGTGGGGATTCCTGTCAGTGCTAAAACGAGTTTATGATGGTTGTGGCACAATCCTTCAACAAGACACAAGATGTGCCGCGAATTAGCAAGGGCGGAGGTAGTTATAAACCTTACTGCCGTCGCTTTGTAGTTGATGCTTGGGATCCTCACCACCGAAACTATGTGGTGTTAGCCACCAGGAATGCCTCAAGCTTGGGAGGACAAGCGACAAAGTGCATGCAATTAAGGAACATGAGGTCTACCTCAAGAATAAGAAGGTAGGACCGGTGGACTCAAAAATCCCACGGAAGTTATTTCTCAGAGGAACTCAGTGATACATCACTTCCTGAGCAGAGTTCGGTATTTAAGATGCTCACTACTTCCATAATTGGATGCTGCCTGGTACCTGGAACCATGAATTAAAAATCTGCCCTGATAATCAGCGTTTCTGCTGGGGGAGATAATAAGCAAGCACTATATCGAGCAACGCCAACAGTTCGCTACGACCCGGAGTTATTTTTCCACATGAACTCCTACGTCGTCTATGCTGCGCAGCGAAAGAGATTATCCAGGGCATGCACCGAAGGGAACTTGGCCCAGGCCAAAAATATATGAATACTATCAAGAGGCTGAAGCTGGAGAACAGCATCCAACACGTCGCAAGATCAATGATGTTTTCTCTACCAATCATGTGCATGTTGCGGCCAAATTTGATCATGGACCGGACCGGACAAACCAAAAACATAGTGCAGTCACAGAGAAGTGGGGGGCCCATTGTTCACCAGTTTCCCAAATTCACCTATCTGAGGGCCGGTCAACTTTTTGGGGACGAACCAACCAGGTTTGCTAAGGTATGCTGGACCAAACGCTGATTCTATTGGAATTGTCAAGGCACGGAGTCACATATCATGAGAAATCAAGAAGAGAAAGAAGGGTGACTCCTTTCCCCCTCACAGTAGGCCGATTACACTGGTTCCAGCTATCACCAAGGCGAGAGGAGATGTTGCTGAGATAGAATTGCTCAACCTAAAGCATGGATTTCCCAGCAAAGGGCCTACATTCGACCCTAGGGGTGTCTACCAGGGCTAAGCTTGATCCGATTCAAGTCCCTCAGAGGAGGATATCTACATTGACGTTCTCCATGAGGTAGAACTCAGAAGAAAGGATCACTCTCGCTAGCATTACGGAAATCATCCATACGGGGATGGGCTATTTGTCCAAAAGGCTTCAACACACGGAAGACATAGTAGACAAGTATATAAGACACAGAAGGGGATGATTGGCCCTTCCCGGACATTGACAGAAGCAAGGCTCCTCAGACAATTGAGGAGAGGGTCAAGGAGACTATGCGGAGAACAGAGCATTGGTGCCGCATGAATGGGTTAATCTACCTCGGTGTAGATTTTACAACTTCTCCTTTGGGTAATGCACCTCCAAGGTCAAAGAAGCAACTAAAAGGCAAAGCTGCGGAAGGTGAGCCTAGCACCATTTAGGAGGAAGCTCCTGAAAGTCCTCTTCCTTCAGAGCCTTAACAAGTAATAACCCTGGAT
The DNA here is from genome assembly GCA_019776745.2 of Taxus chinensis. Taxonomy (NCBI): domain Eukaryota; kingdom Viridiplantae; phylum Streptophyta; class Pinopsida; order Cupressales; family Taxaceae; genus Taxus; species Taxus chinensis. The sequence goes on along the minus strand of JAHRHJ020003238.1, from coordinate 209,265 downwards.
TCGCCAGAGAAGGAATTGGCAGAGGATAGTCCTATATGCCCATCCACCCAGGATGTCAGCACCGCTACAACTACAGAGGTCCCTTCTATCCCTTCTTCTTCTCTTCTTCCCCTTCCTCAGATGTCGGCAACCACTCCTTTGGTTGTGTCTTCTCCCCCTTCTTCTACCCTTTCCCCTGCCTCTTCGTCCATCTTCTCCTCTCTCGCTGATTTGTCTTCCTCCATTTCTTCCCTCATTTCCGGGCTCCCTTTCCCTTCCCATGTCTTCTGCAGCCCCGTTTTCCCTTCCTCCCGTGGACACCTCCGCGGCTATTCTTTCAATGCCACCGCCGCGTGTCTCCACGTTCTTCCCCTCTTCTACTGTTGCTGCCCTCCCCCTCTGTCTCTGGTCCTTCTTCAATAGGACCAGCTTGGATCTCTCAGCAGCTGAGCCAGCCAAAGAGGAAAGTCCCCATCGCTCCGATGGACTTTTCGGTTATTCCGGCTAAAGGAGCAAAGAAGCACAAGCCGGTTACACGCTTCTCCAAGAGCGCTGCAGGTGAGAGAGTTATGGAAATTGCCTACCCCGATCTCACCAAAGAAAAAGAAGATCTGTCTCCGGCAGATTTCACAGTGACCCAAGTCACAATGGGGACATCCTCTGAAAGTCTCCAGGGGGAAGCTCTTTCCGCAATTGATGCACTCTGCGAAAAGCTTCAGGAAACAAAGGAAGAAAAGAGGCTACTGAAGGAGCAGAATAAATACCTGCTTCAAGCCCTACAGAAGATGGGAAGTGCACCTCCCACAACTGCCACCGAGACTCCTGAGCTGCTCAGCCAGGAGAAGATCAATGAATACTCAAAGATCGGCGAGCAAGGTATGGCTGTTTCTGCTTGGAGGAGCCAAATCCTTAAGGATAGTGAAAAGGTGATCGCCGAGTATATTAGTTTATACCTGAACATCGAGAAGGCGAATAAGGAACTCCAAACATTAGCAAGTCCAGTATCAGAAGAGCTCGAAAATGCCAGACTCCAACACGAGGCCTTCCAACAAATGTTCGACTATTCAGTCGAAGATTTGGTCAAGTTTGGAGTATTCGGTCATCCAAGGACCCTCAACAAGATCATGTCCACTCTGGACTATCGGATAGATCAGCTCGAATTTGTGTTAGAGAAGATAGACAAGGTGAAAGGAAGAGGCCCTGGATGCGATGCATCAAATGGAGAAGATTGTTCTATCTATGACTCCAGGGTTGCTCACTCCTTCCCTCACCTTGAGATCAGCTGACGATACTATCCGAATTTTCAAGGAGCTAGCTTCTCAAGGGACAGGGCCAGAAGTCACTTTCGACATCGAATCCATCAACAACCTACTGGCCTGTAGAGACTTCATCGGGTCCCTAATCGAGGCGGGTAAAGACTATTCCAAGGTCCCCGAAAAGCTCATTGATGAGCGGGGAAACTTGCGAAGCAATTAGTGAAAGGCACAAGGATCCGTCACAGGATCAATTTGCGCCAATGATCAGCAAGTTCTTGGAATACCGCGCTCAGTTCCACATCTCATCTCCTGATCAGCATCAGAAACAGGCGACCCCTTTTAGGCCACAGGATGATGATGATGAATAGCTTCTTCTTCTCCTTCTTCTTCTCCTCTCTATTCTCCGACTTTCTCTTCGGAATATCTGAAGTGTGTTGGCACGAACGATGACATCATCCATGTTGCATCATGGGATGATGTCATCCATCCAAGTTGTAAAAGTCAACATGACTTTTGGATATTTTGTAAATATCTTGTGAATAAGTGGTTGGCTCCATTTTGCCCTCTCTCTCCCTCACTTTCTATAAATACTAGAATACTTGTTATATTCAAAGGGGTGAACATTTTTCAGATAGAAATAGAGGTGAGGAGAGAAAGACTTTGAGCTTTCTTGTAACAGATAAAAACAATTAATACAATTATTCAGACTTTTGTGCTCAATAGCTGTGTTATACACTAGATCTTTCTTATGTTAGATCTGCATGTGTCTTTTCTGTTGAATTCATATCTACTTTTCCGTCACTTGTTTATCAGTATTGCTTTGTTTATTTATGCGAGTACGTTTGGCTATGTTTACTACCAAGCCCAAAGCATAGATCTTCTGACCCTTCCGCTTTGGAACTCATTTCTTTTCTTCCTTCGGATCTGTTCTTTCTCTTCTCCTTCTTTTATTCCTTTCTCTTCGCAGCCTAGAACACTCTACTGGGATAAGATCCCAACCCCCGAAGGCAGAATCTGTGAGACTTGCACAGGTTCCTGCTAGTAGAAGTAGCAATAAACCAGTTTCGCTTTGCTGTCTCAAAGAGGGGCTAAGCCCTGCAACACCGTTGGCCCGTTTATCCATAGATCTCTTCCACGCGCCAGATTTTCGGACCAACAGGATAGAATTCACTCAAAGGCCATGATGGTAAACTGCATAGGGGCTTCAAAGCACAACATGCTAATCAGCGTATTATCTATAAGGTGCTGAACTGAGGGATGACAACCCAAGTTATGATGCACCATGGCTAACCAGAACTATACCAGCTGCTTCAAAATTCATTCAGTAAGGGCACAAAATAATGTTATCTTAGGCTAATCCCAGACTCCTGAAACCTTCACCAATGACAGTAAATGTCCGTGAAGTCCATGCCATGGAAGTGTCATACCAAGATTCCCCAATCCTCTATGGAGAGATGACCCTTGTTCCTTCAGGAAATTATCTTGAAGAAGTAAGCATGCAACTGGTCTATAGCCTCAAGATCCTACCTCATCTAGCTCAGTAGTAATGCAGAGATGAGTTCTATTAAGGTCCTCCCTAGATTACAAGGATTGCCACACCAAATTGTCTAGCAGGCCATTTCACCATTCATCTAAAAAAGCAATAGGGACAATAAAAAGGTACCTTAACTCAAGCACCCATGGGCAAAGTAAAGTCATTCCTTGGTAGAATCACATAGAAATCAGGAGCCTACCTCAATCCATCATCTCCCCTGCCCGAGGTAGAGAATGATCCTTTAGATGGCATTGAACTACCTATTGGTGACCATTGCCCATCTACCTTCCTAGATCTTGTTGATCTTCTCTCGGTTCTCTTAGCCACAATGTCCAAACCTAGAATGAGTTGGATGTCCTTGTCTCACAGTAGGATAACAAGGATTTAGCTACTAAGTGGTCAGAATGATGCTTCCCTTACAACACGTCTCATGGTTAATATCATTGAGGTTGGCTAAGTGCCACTGATTATGTTGGTGAATTCCTGCTTTCGTGATGCCAAAGCTCCCCTTAGTTTGCAATCCCTGGAACAAGTGTCCCTTACTGATACCTACGATCTATCTGAAAGACCATTTTCTCTCTCCTAGTGACAAATCAACCGCACTGATAGTTCTTTGGCATTATTTTCCTAATTCTTTTCAACCAAAACTTACCTTATTGATACAAACCTTTATTCATTGACTAAAAGTAGTGCTATGAAGAACACTAAGACGTAAGTGAATGTGGGGTCCCAGATGTTAGGCTATGCACTGAAATTTGGGTATCATGGCGGCATCAAGCCTAGCCCATCCTCCAAATGAATCAAATTGAATTGTAGACACGTCATCCCAAAGTAGCAAAGTTATGGGAAGTCTAGCCCTATACAAGGATTGACCCAACATCAAGGGACACATACACAAGTCTCAAAAGCATGTTTTTCACCTTTTCCCCTCCTTTGGTAGGTCAAAACCTTCTACTCTAGATAAAGTTCAAGCTTCCATGCATGAACAGTTCAAGAAGGGATGTTGTTCCCTGGAAATGCACAAGATGAGGGGCCTTACATTTAGCATTGTTGACCAGATGAAGAGAAAAAACATAAATTTCACAATGTGGGATGCCTCTAATACATTCCACCCAACATCTAGTGAGATCTGTTGCATGAAGCTCTGATGTAACTCCATGGTTAAGCCTGATCCTAACTATGCAAAATCCATAAGTCACTTCTATCAACATCTGCCAAGAAGAGGAGATAAGGAAGTAAGTAAAGGGATTGTTAAAACCCACACCCTTCTACAGGTCCTTGATTATAGGAACAACACCTAGTGCATAATAGCTGTGATTGACTCATGTGTTAGTACTTCAAGTTATGCCTAAGATAATACACCTGAATGTCTTAGGTCTTCCAAACATATCCTGCGTCTAAAAGAGTCCTATAACTTGATTTGGCTCAATTGTCACCACCTTAGGAGTCATCAAGGATCTTGAACCTAGCTTAAGACCTCATGCATTTCACAAGTCTGACTATTACTCAAGATGTCAAACAATCATTGACCTACCTCCTTTATTTTCCCTATGTCTATCAAGAGAATTTACTGCTATAGTGGGTGGTTACTTGTCTTATGATTAGTATCAGATACTACTGAATATTAGGTATGGTACCCAGTTTACCTTACAATCTAGCCTATATTTTCCTATCAACTGTAGAGTCATATGTCCCATCCCCACTCCAAGCCAACTGTTTAATCCAGAAGAGCCAACTTCAGTTCGCATAAAGAGTAATCTCTTCCACCCTATGTTCCTTGACCTAGTGCTTGGGATGAATGGATTCCTAAAGACACCATCTTCCACATTAAATTTGATCCATACTGATATGAAAAATTGGAGAGATCTTATGAAACTGGGCTTAGTACTTATTGCATTCTTGAAGAAGTTGTGTTTCCACGTGCACTCAAGAAAGAAAAAGTAGAGAAGTTCAACCTGGTCTATGGAATTTGCCTACTTTGATGGATCCAGAAGCAAGAAATGGTGCATGGGAGCCAGGATGCCCTATTCTCATTTCCCCTAAGGATGAGAAATTACACCAATCTTCACACATAGGATCTAGTTTGAATTGCTCCAACAATGTGGTAATAATATGAAGCATTGGTGCATGGCCTTAATCATTGAGGTGAGAAGAAGAAAATTAAGGCACTGCAGATCTTTGGAGACACAAAATTGGTCATCCAACTCATTAGTTACAAACAAATCCAGACAAATAATAAGCTTCTCAAAGCTTATAAACATAGAAATTTGGGACCTCCTTGAGAGATTTGATGCTCTAAATCTATAGGTGGTCCCTTGATAGAATGAATATGGAAGCTGACCAGAATGGCCACACTCAGTTCACAGTTTTCTCCTATCTGAGGAAATTTTTCAAAGGAAATACTCAATGTTGCATATCAATGATGGTGATCAGACCATCCATCCTATATAACAACACCAGCTGGAAAGTGTTTGAAAATAACGTGCAAATCATCCAGTTTATCCATAATGAAGCTGAGTTCTCATCAAGCATGCAAGCTAACTTTCATGACAGTTATGGTGACCAAGTGATACAGCTAAAGACAAAAAAATTTCCTAAAGGGTTGGTCACCTTAGATTAAATTTTTAGCCCTGATGATGAGTTCAAGGTGAAGAAAGGTACATGCACATTGCACATGAAGACTGCTCCTCAGTCACCATTGCACGTGGGAAATAGACTGTTTCTCAGCAAGACTTGTGCATGCATGATGAAAAGACAGGCCTTCATTTCTCTCTTTCAAAAATACCCGTGATATCTTCTCATGGGAGTATGAAGACCTCAAAGGTTTTGATCCAAGTGTTTTTCAATACTCCATTGACCTTGATCCTGGGATCAATCCCATCAGGTAGAAGTAGTATCAACTAATCAATCCAAAGATAGAGCCCCTCATGAGAAAGGAATTATCCAAACTCATTAGAAGGTGAAAATTATTTTTTCCTATCAAATACTCAACTCTGGGTTACAAATCTGGTTCCAGTACTGCAAGAAGAATGGTGAAATCAGACTCCTTGTATTGATTTCATCAGATTTGAATAAGGCATCTCTAAAGGATCATTATCCTTTGCCTTCAATGGAGCATATTCTACAAGACTATGGCTAGCGCGTAAATATTCTCAATGCTAGATGGATATTCTGGTTTCAATCAGATCTTGGTCAAGGAAGAGGATCAATACAAAACAACTGTTTCACAACCAAATGGGGAATATATGCATATTGGAAAATGCCCTTTGGTCTATCAAACACGGGTGCCACATTCAGTGCACCCATGGACCATTACCTTCAAAGGTTACATCAATGAGTTCATCTTGGTTTACCTTGATGACATAAGAAATCTTCTCAAAGTCAAAGCGCCGATCATATGACACACCTAGAGAAAGTATTTGAGAGATGCAAAGAATTTAGGGTATCTCTTAACCCCAAGAAGTGACAATTTTGCAGTGGTAGTAAGGTGAAAATTTCCCTTGGGCCATTTGGTTTCAAAGGATGGCATCAAAATTGATCCTCATTTCAGCCTATCCTAGCCCTTTCCCTATTCTTGCACATAAAATTCCCTGATACATTCCTTCCTTGGTAAGATCAATTTTGTTAGGAGTTTTATCACCTAACTTTGCGGGACTGGTTTGAGGCCATCACCTTGATTCTCAAGAAGGACATAGCCTTCAGATGGACAAAACATAAGGAAAAGAAAATTCATCATAGAATTAAGCAATAAATTACTTGTGCACCAACACTCATCAACCTGAGATTACTCAAAAGGAAGCTTCATTATTTTATGCTTATGGAACTGATAGCAAGTGTTGTTGTTGTCCTAACATAAGAAAATGAAAAAAGGATGGAACACCAGTGGCTTTCTTTATCCAGATGCTGAAGGATTATGAATTAAACATATAGTCACATGGAAAATAGCATGTCTTTTCCATCATGTGCATGCTTTTCAAGAAGATTCAAGATGTATGCTCACCACCAATCATATCAGGGTGTTAGTCTCCCACTCTTTTATCAGAGACTTCATCATGGGAGTAGAAATCAGTGAGAAAAGAGCACGATGGGTGACCAAAATCATGGAATATAATGTGACTATCAAAGCGACAAAGTCCTGGTAAGAGGTATTGCACTCTAGTAGGACAGATTACAGAGGTCATGTACATAGTGAACCTGAGGCTTTCATTATTTCTGGATGAAATACCTTCTCACACATAGAACTTGAGTAAAACTAAGGACCCTGGCACATGTGACTAGATGAAGGACATGATCACATTCATGTTTCTGATGGCACATACCCTCCTAGTGCTAAACAAAGCAGCTAGATAAGACATTTGAGGTTACAATCTATCCCTTATGTATTGGATTGATGGAAATGACCTCTTAAAAAAGAATCTTGATGACAGTGTTGGGTTTTAAAATTGTACTTTAACAAACCACAGTCAGGGGACAACAAGTCCCTCCTCTTTATGGGAGAGGTTCCCTTATTGAAAGCAAGCAGCAAAGCTTATATACAAATGTACAACTTTCAAAGTGTGGATTCCTGATACTTTGAAATGTTTTAAGCCTGAAAGATTATTAATATGAAAAAATAGAAGAACCAAGGAGATGAGAGAGGAAGAACATAACAATACTTTCAGGAAATATAGATAGCAGAGTATAACCTTATATGTATTGAGCAAGGGAGATGTAGAATAGAATCATTCACTTTCATAACAGATATAATTCCATAGACACAAAGTTCTAGAAATCATATAAACAAGAACACAAAGTTTCTTATCATAAAAGATTAATGATCCACGTGGATTCTAGACAAGGAAAGAAGGAATAGCAGATGGAAACGAAGTGGAAATTCTTCTGTATTGATTAATTTCAAATCTATAACATTTCAAGAATGTTAGGATCTAAGCCCCAAACAATGGCATAGAGAACCCGCTAAATAGCTTCCAAAAATGGTTACATTCAGTTACAACTTCTTTTAATCAAAAGATTAAGAACTAATTAGGAATTAAAAGAAGTGTTTCAAGATCTCGAAGAAGAAATGCTCGACTGAAGTTCAGAGGTGCCAACTGGCTCAAGAATCTGACATTTTAAATTCTTCAACACCTCTACTATTTCCATGCCTGGCGGAAAAACCAGATGCATTGAATCATAACCATTAACCCACTTTTACAACTTTAAAAATGGGTCATCCACGTGGAAGAGATTTGCTGAAGCAGGCCTGGGGGCACCTTTTGCATTTTATGATTTTTATAGAGATTGTGCATTTTAGACATTTTGGTCCACCCATCTACTTCTGATATAGGCCTGACACATGGCTTTACTTGAGTGGTGACGAATTCACGGCTCACTTTTACAATTTTAACTATTTTCAACAAAAAGATCAAAAACTCAAAGTGCTCCACCGACCCGCCTTCCCGCTTTGAATTTTCAACGGTGGGGTTGTGGCTCATTTTTATACTTTATTACCCTTTTGGAAATAAAACCAAAATTATAAAAGTTCCCCGATGGTCCGCCTCCCCACTTTGCTTTTCACTTAAAACATGGGTGTCAGCGGGGTTGCATTCACTTTATAATTTTACGCCCTTTTGGGACAAAGGTAAAATTAGTGCACAACTTCTTTTTACATTTCCCTTTGCAGGCCTTAGGCATTCTTTTTACATTTCACCATTCTCCATGCCTCAAAACACAAAAAAGACCTACCTTTCCGCCTTTGACCTTTCAAAGCATCAAAACACAAAAAGGGCCCACACTTTCCTACCACCACTTGTTTCAACCAATCAAGATCCTTCAGGCCACAACGGCCATTTGACACTTTTGCAAAAAATAACAAAAGTGACAAGTTTAAAAGATAAACCTACCACGCCATATCCAAACTGAGATGTCCACGTATCCACAACATGGGAAGATCTGAATAGAAAATTTGACATGCCCATCATTCATGACTGTGGAAAAATAAAAATGAAAGGGAAAACAACCCCATGATTTAAGCATCCCGAATTTCAAGTTGTTCTCCATGGAATGAGAAACTGCAAACAATACTAGGTTCGACATGATCCATAACCAAAGAGAAGGATTGACCATTACATCTGAATGAAGGAAAATATTTTCAAGCATCTAGACATGGAAATAGAAAATACTTCAAACTGCGAGGACTGAAGATTTTCAAGTGAAAGCATGAGATTAAAACCGAGCACCCATGACTTCAAAGCATGAATTTATCCAAGGCACCAACTCAAAATTCACAAAACTTGACTTCAAAAAGAGGGGGATTTTGAGGGTGACAACATTTGGCTCTTTTTGGGGATGACTTGATAGAGGAATGAGGTGAGATCAAGAACCATAGAAAAACTCTAGGGAAGCCGACCAGTGCCTTTTCCATTGGGAAAATAGATTCAAAGGAAAAACCAATACAAAAGACAACACACACGCAACGGGAAAAGAAACAAACCAAAAAGGAAAGACCAAAAACAAAACACAAAAGAACGGCCAAAAACCAAAACACTGTACACAATATATAGAAGGACTACCTAATCACCTAGGACTTGAACAACTTCAAATATTTCCCACTATAAGGAAGTGGGAGAGAAGATCCATCCATATAATCCAAGTAGAAATAATTTTCTCCAGCAAAGTGTCTGATTTTGAAAGGACCAAGCCAAAGAGAATCAAACTTACCATGGCTTCCTCGAGGTTCATGTCTTTTGTCCCATAGCAGAACAATGTCTCCCACTTGAAAAACTCTGGGTCTAGCCTTCTTGTCAAACAAATCCTTCACCTTCAGTTGATGAGCTGATATTCTATCAAAAACTTGCATCCTGTCTTCATCCATCTTCTGAAGATACATGATCCTCTTGTCCAAGGGACTGGTGAAACTTGAATCTTCAATAGCCTTCATTAAGTGCAAGGCTAGTAATTCCACTATTACTGGTAGTTGAGCTTCAACACCATACACCACTTGAAATGGAGACATCCCAATTGCTCTTTTGGGTGTAATCCTATCTACCCAGAGAGCATCATAAAGTTTCTTGTGCCAATTCCTTTGAGAGTCATTGACAAGCTTCCAAATGATGGTTACCAGATTCTTATTTGTTGATTCTACTTGTCCATTCCCTTGAGGATAATAATCTGAAGAATGAGAAAGGGAAATTCCATAGCCATAGCAGAAATCCATCATCTCAGAAGAAGAAAAATTTGAATCATTATCAATCACAATCTTGTTTGGTACCCCAAACCTTATCAAGATATTTTCCTTGATGAAATTACACACCACCTCAGAAGTAGTGCTTTTGACTGGAATAGCCTCTACCCACTTTGTGAAGTAATCTGTAGTAGTTAGCACGTGAGTATGCCCAACACTGGAAGGTGGATTAAGAGTTCCAATGAAATCCAATCCCCACTGTTGAAAAGGCTCATCAATCACTACTGGTTTTAGTGGTAAAGCAGCCAACTTAGGTCTCCCAACAAAATTCTGACAGGCTTCACACTTACCTACCCATTTTGATGCATCTCTAAACAATGTAGGCCAATAGTACCCTACATGAAGGATCTTATAGGTAGTGACAACAGAAGAGAAATTCCCTCCACAAGCCTGATCATGAAAATCTGAAAACAACTTCTTCTGTTGCTCTTTGTCCACACATTTAAGGAATCTTCCATCTATGCCTCGCTTGAATAAAGCATTTTCCCATAATACATATTGTGCAGACCTTAGCTTAATAGCTCTCTTTTCCTTGGCACTCAAGTGGGATGGACACTCTCCATAAGTAAGAAAATGTGCAATACCAACATACCATTCATCTGTTGAACTGAGGAAGAGGACAACAGGAACATCAACTGCTTCTTTGGACAATTCTGCATCAACTCCTTCAGCAATAAGCTCACATAAGCCTTTACCCCATGACTAGCTTAGTTGGCTTGATATCAAGGTCATATTCTTGGAATTTTTCTACCCAATTGCCTCTCTTAGTTCCAAACTCCTATTGTGTAAGAATAGACTTGATGGTTGTATCAGGTACAAGCACAACAGAGTGAGAATTAAGAATATAAAAATGAAACTGCTTGACAGCTTTGACCACTGCAAAAGCATGTTTCTCCATCATAGTATATTTCAATTCATGAGCTTTCAGAACATAGCTCATGAATGTAATTGGAAGTTCATGATCCTCAGAATTTCTCTGAGTTAGCACAGCAGCCAAGGTACTCTCCGTAGCATAGCAATAGATGATAAAATCCTTGCTGAAATCAGGACATGCTAAGATGGGAGTCTTAGCAATGGCTTTCTTGATACCTTCAAATGCTTCTTTACCTTCGGAAGTCCAACCAAATTTTTTCTTTCCTTTCATCATGTGAGAAATGCTCATAGTCAGTTCTACAAAATCAGGAATGAATCTCCTCAGGAAGTTTATCTTACCAAAGAAAGAGTGAACACCCTTTTTGCTTGTGGGAAGAGGAATCTGCTAGATTGCTTGAACTCTTTCTGGATCTATCTTGATTCCTTCTTTGGAGACAATATGCCCCAGCAAATTTCCTTCAGTAACACAAAAGAAAGACTTCTTAGGATTGAGAGAAACTCCATGTTCTCTACATTTCTGGAGGACTGCTTCAAGATGTTGAAAGTGATTTGCCCTTGTTTTGGAGAAAACAGTCAAATCATCAAGGTACACAACAATACACTTTCCCTTTAGACTACCAAAATCCAAGTCCATTTCCCTCTGAAAGGTGGCACCAACATTGATAAGACCAAAAGGCATTCTCTTGTAGGCAAAGGTGCCCCAAGGAGTAGTAAAAGTAGTTTTGTGCTGATCTGGGGTACTGACTTCCACCTGATTGTACCCAGAGAACCCATCTAGCATAGACAACATCTCAGAGCCTGTGACAGATTGCAAAACTTGATCCATCATGGGGAGAGGATAGTTGTCTTTTAGAGAGGCCTGATTCAAATTCCTAAATCTACACAGATGCGGATCTCACCATTCTTTTTTCTGACAGGCACAATGTTGGCAATCCATGTTGAATGATGTATAGGGAAAATGATCTTTGCCTTCAGTAATTTCTGGATCTCTTGAAAAATAGTGCCAGCAACCTTAGGATTGTATTTCCTTTGTTTCTTCTTGAACGGTTTGATCCCAGGTTTCAGAGGGATAAAGTGTTGCATCTCCTTTGGTTGAAAAGCCTTGAGATCATCATATGAATAGGAAAGAACATCAACATACTTTTTTAATAGGTTTACTACTTTCTTCTTCTCTTCTTGAGTGCAACATTTTCCAATATTCACCATCTTGGGTTCCTCATGACTTCCAATATTAACCTTTTCACACTCAGCAGATTGTCAAGCACCTTGAGGAGCTTTAGATTTGATATACCTATCATGCTTATCGAACAGATCTTCTAGACTCACCAGCCCTTTGGGAATCTTGTTACCTTTCAACTTTATACAGCCATCTTGATCCATCTCTTCCTTGATGTCATCTTCATTAGAGGGCACATACTCTCTAGGCAGAGCTTCACTTCCTTCAAAATACAATTGATCAAAATTACCCTTAAGCTCCAAGAAAGAGAGCAAATGTTGATCATCATTGAAAACCTACCAGTTGTTTGCATTATCTGGTACACTGGGCCTATGAATCATTTCAATGGTAAATTTCTCTTGAGAGAAATTTGGGTGAGGAATCAACAGAGATCCTGAGACAGCTAGAGAATCAGCTCTAGTATTCTTCTCTCTTGGCACAACTTCAATGAAGAAAGCATCAAGAAACTCAATGGAATCCCAGACAAGATTTCTATAATGTTTCAATCTCCTATTCTTGACTTGGTAAAGATCCCTTACCTGTTTCACAATCAACTCTGCATCACCACGAGCACAAATATTCTTCACTCCCATTTCTTTTTCCATGTTCAACCCAAGGATGAGAGCCTCATATTCAGCTGTATTATTTGTGTTTTCAAAATAAAGCTTGAAAGAGAATGGATGAATCTTCCCTTCTGGAGAGATCAACACCACTCCAGCTCCAGAACCAGCTGAAGAACAACTTCCATCAAACTCCAGAGTCCAAATTCCATTGGGATCATGAATCACTCCCTTAGGAATTTTTGCCTCATCCTGTGACATAATCATATAGTTACCATGCCCTATATCTTCATAGAGTATTTGTGCTTTTGGATCATCAGTCTTTTGCACAATATACTCAGTCTGTCTCTCTGGTAGAAGCTTCTTTATTTTTCCATTGACCAGGATCAAAGCATGTGACCAATCCATCTAAATTTCACCTCCTACCTCCTTACATAAATTTCTACTCAGCAACATCCCATATGAGGGAGGAATATCAACAACCAAAATAGTGGCTTTAACCCTTTTCTCTGGAAAAGCAGTGAAGGCTACTTGTGCATCTTTAATTCTCCCAACCAAAGGAACTTCTCTACTCTCCATGGAATAACATGAACCAAAGGTACATGTTAGAGTCAAGCCCAAAGCATGAGCTAATTTTGTAGGAATTACATTGTCTGATGCTCCTTGAGTCTATAACACAATTACTGAGTTTATGGCCAGCTATGAGGAGAGTCACATAGAATGGTTTAATTTTCTCATTAGGGGAAGTGACTGCAGCCACAAGGCTTGGTTGAGGTGAGGAAGAGGGAGTGGGAAAAATACCTTTAGAAGTATTGGATGAGGCTTTGGATTTGGAATTGACAAAGTTTACCATTTTAGCAAAAGCTTTTGGATGAGTCTGGTAAAATTCTGCCTCTGAGATTTGGATTTTGGTCTTTTTGAGGTGATCAATGATATCAAAAGATCCAGAGGTGGATGGGGAATCATTGCTAGGAACTTGAGAGACTTTTGATTTATCAATTTTAGGATTTGAAGGACAAGAAGTTTTGGAAACAGAAGTAGAAGAAGGAGGATTAGCATTACTCACCTTTTGTGTGGAGGCAGTGGGAATAGGAGCTCCTCTTCTCGCAACTACTAGAATAGTTATAGGATACTCTTTGGATTTCTTAGTAGGCTGCACCACTTTTTCTTTTCTTTTTCTTTTGCTCCCAAGTCATGACAACATATGACTCACTATTCATATCTGCCACTCTTTCATCATATCCATCTTCATCATCCATACCTTCAGTGGTGAGGAAATGAACTTGAGATCCACCAAGCTCCTCCAGTTCTTCATCAACCTCTTCTTCTGGTTCTTCATAGAGTTCATTAAACTCCTCATCATCAGGTTCTTGAACTTCACAAGTTACATTGACTGGAACCTTGATGGGTGGGCCTTCAATAGCCAATCTGGTCTGAGAAGGAGGTAACCAGTTCCTAGGCTGAAAATTATTCCTTGGGATGTCTTGGTAAGGAGTATGTTGAGCCAATTGTTTTTTAATGGCAATGAGATCATTTGCCAACTTCTACACTAACTGATCTGAGTTGGCTCTAGGAGAGGGAGAAGAAGATGCCTTAGACTTGGAAGGTTCTCTTTTCAATTTACCAGACATGATTAGGTCATCCTCAACACTGATAGCTAACCGTTGATCAACCTCCAGAGTTGCAAGGTTAGCTCTCCTTAGTGCATAACTCACTTCAGGTAACTGGGCATTGAGGAAGAAGAACTTTTGGATTTGATCCACTGGATGAGTGTTCTGTGGAATTTTATGAATTAGCTTGTTGAATTTAGCCACAAAATCTCTCATGGGCTCAAATGGTTCCTTCTTAATATGAGATATTTGAGCTAATAGAGCATGCACATCTTCAGTAGGTTTGAAACATTGCTCAAACTGAGTTTTCATGGTATTCTAATTAGCGATTGAACCAGCAAGGAAGATGATAGAACCAATCAACAGCATTATCCTGCAATGTTTCCACAAAGATCCTGATAGAGACATCTTCATGTTCAACCCCAAGAATCCCACATGCAACAATGAAGGCTGCAATGTGTTCATCTGGGTGTACTTTCCCATCACCTCAGGAATTTAGGAAAACTTTTCCTATTACCCCTAGGTAACTCATGCAATGGCTGAGGAAGAGAAAGAGGCCCAACCCATTGTCCCCAAGGCAAATGTGCTTGCCATATGTGGGAAGATTGTCTGAAGGGGAGCTGAAACACCAGCAAGTATCAGAGCATGAAGATTAGGACTGAGTTGTTCTTGAGGAATGCTATTCTTGGAATTTATGTCTTTAACAGGAGGTGTGCTTGTAGAACGAGTTCCTCTGTTCCTTCTTGCTAGAAGAAGAGAGAAGTTTTGTTGTTCCAGAAGTTGAAAATGGGAATCCTCTACCCCGAGAGCTTTCTTCCCATGTGTATACCATAGAGTCACCAGACCAAAAATGATCTTGAAGTTGTTCTTTTAGAAAGGGATCCATTTGAAATGAATTCCCCAGTAGAGTCGCCAAAAACTGTTGGGTTTTAAAATTGTACTTTAACAAACCACAGTCAGGGGACAACAAGTCCCTCCTCTTTATGGGAGAGGTTCCCTTATTGAAAGAAAGCAGCAAAGCTTATATACAAATGTACAACTTTCAAAGTGTGGATTCCTGATACTTTGAAACGTTTTAAGCCCGAAAGATTATTAATATGAAAAAATAGAAGAACCAAGGAGATGAGAGAGGAAGAACATAACAATACTTTCAGGAAATATAGATAGTAGAGTATAACCTTATACATATTGATCAAGGGAGATGTAGAATAGAATCATTCACTTTCACAACAGATATAATTCCATGGACACAAAGTTCCAGAAATCATATAAACAAGAACACAAAGTTTCTTATCATAAAAGATTAATGATCCATGGGTTCCAGACAAGGAAAGAAGGAATAACAGATGGAAACAAAGTGGAAATTCTTCTGTATTGATTAATTTCAAATCTATAACATTTCAAGAA
Source organism: Taxus chinensis (assembly GCA_019776745.2). Taxonomy (NCBI): domain Eukaryota; kingdom Viridiplantae; phylum Streptophyta; class Pinopsida; order Cupressales; family Taxaceae; genus Taxus; species Taxus chinensis. The sequence continues at coordinate 193,608 of JAHRHJ020003238.1, read as the reverse complement.
TGCTAGGATCCAACCCCAAACAATGGCATAGAGAACCCACTAAATAGCTTCCAAAAATGGTTACATTCAGTTACAACTTCTTTTAATCAAAATATTAAGAACTAATTAGGAATTAAAAGAAGTGTTTCAAGATCTCGAAGAAGAAACGCTCGACTGAAGTTCAGAGGTGCCAACTGGCTCAAGAATCTGACATTTTAAATTCTTCAACACCTCTATTATTTCCATGCCTGGTGGAAAAACCAGACGCATTGAATCGCAGCCGTTAACCCACTTTTACAACTTTAAAAATGGGTCGTCCACGTGGAAGAGATTTGTTGAAGTGGGCCTGGGGGCACCTTTTGCATTTTATGATTTTTATAGAGATTGTGCATTTTAGACATTTTGGTCTACCCATCTACTTCTGATATAGGCCTGACACGTGGCTTTACTTGAGTGGTGATGGAGTCGCGGCTCACTTTTACAATTTTAACTCTTTTCAACAAAAAGCTCAAAAACTCAAAGTGCTCCGCCAACCCACCTTCCCACTTTGACTTTTCAATGGTGGGGTTACGGCTCATTTTTATACTTTATTACCCTTTTGGAAACAAAACCAAAATTCCAAAAGTGCCCCGATGGTCCACCTCCCCACTTTTGACTTTTCAATGCAGCCACGTGTCCCTTTGCAGGCCTTAGGCATTCTTTATACATTTTACCCTTTTGGAAACAAATGCCTCAAAATTCACAAAAAGTGACCCACAACTTTCCACCTCTGACCTTTCAAAGTGGGCTTAAAAATTTGAATGGGCCCTTTCTGCCAGGCATTCTTTTAACCAATTTACGCCTTTCACCTTAATGCCTCCACAAAAGGACCCACCTTTCCTCCTTTGACACTTTCAAAATCAATAACAAAAGTGACAAGTTTAAAACCACTTGATAAAATCAGGATCCATGCCACATTTGCAAAAAATAACAAGATGTGACAAGTTTAAAAGATAACTTTGTCAGAAAAAATTTGACACCCATCATTCACAGACTGTGGAAAAATAAAAATGAAAGGGAAAACCCCACCATTTGCGCCCGAATTTCAAATTGTTCTTCATGGAATGAGAAACTGCAAACAATACCAGGCTCAACGTGATCCACAACCAAAGAGAAGGATTGACAACAACATTCAAATGAAGGAAAATATTTTCAAGCATCCAGACGGGGAAATAGAAAATACTTCAAACTGCGAAGACTGAAGAATTTTCAAGTGAAAAGGGTGAGATTATAACTGAGCACCCATAACTTCAAAGCATCTCTCCAAATTCTCTAAGGCACCAACTCAAAATTCACAAAACTCCTACCTTATTTGTAGATGCACATAGATGGGTCAAAAAATGCAAGGAATGCACTTTCTTTGCAGGAAAGAAAATATTGGTAGCACTTCCCCTCTGACCAATCCAAGTGGATCAGCCTTTTGTGCAATGGGGTCTCGACTTCATAGGCATGATCAATCTGCCTTCAAGCACTGGACATAAATGGGTGTTGACAGCTATATATTACTTCACCAGATGGATAGAATCTATCGCGCTTAAGGAATCAACTGAGTCAGTCATCCTTGAATTTCTTGAAGGTATAATCACAAGGTTTGGCATTCCTCAAACCATTATCTCTGATAATGCAAAGGCCTTCCTTGGTACTAAAATCACTGATTGGGCTCTAAGTATGGGCATTTACCTAAAGAATTCTTCCAACTATTACCCTCAAGGAAATGGTCTAGTAGAATCAACAAACAAGAACCTGATCAGAATCATGAAGTGCACAATGAACATCTACCAAAGATAGTGGCATACAAAGGTCTCATGTGCGCTCTGGGAAGATAGAATCACAATAAAAAAGGCAATAGGAACTTCACCTTACAAGCTTGTCTATGGAAAGGAGGCTACCCTTCCTTTGACACTAGAGCTAAATTCATTAGCACTTGCCCAACAACTAGAATTTGAAGGCACAGACCAAAGAGAAATTAGAATGGTAGAGCTGGTTAATCTTGAAGAATCAAGGAACTCTGCCATGATCAAGCTAGAACAACATCAACAAGCAACAAAGAAATGGTTTGACAGAAAGGCTAGGCCTCAAGATTTCAAAGTTGGGGACTTGGTTTGAAAATGGGATGCTGATAGAGCTAAACCAGGGTGCCATTCAAATTTTGATGCACTTTGGAGTGGCCCATACATCATCAGTTCCTACAAAGAAGCTAACTCTTTTGAGTTAACTCATCTTGATGGAGGCGTGCTACAAATCCCAGTAAATGAGATCTATCTCAAACCCTTCCATTAAGTTTGTTACATCATTTTGTATATATTAGAATAGTTTCAATTCCTTTAAGTGTGTGCACACATTATTTGTTTGTACATAGTTTTTTCTTCTCATGTGCTTCCTGTATGTGCTCTTTTATTGCTTCCAGAATGCAGATCTTCTTTCAGCAGTTGCAAGATTCATAACAGAGTCAAGAAATGATCTTCAAGTGACTTACAAGGGTAGTTTCACAATTTTCATGATTACAAGTAGACTCCATGCCCAATGGATGCTCCAGGCTACTGATATCCTTCATCTAGCAGGTAGATGGCCCCAAAAGTCACCAAAACTGTTATCCAAATAATCTCCTAGTTATTTGGGTAACTTGCATACACGTTCTAGCTCTAAGTTATTCATTGAAGGTTGTGCGTGCTTGAAGATCACTTAGCACATTCCCTTGGTCGCAGTTTCCTCATGCACCCTTTCCTTCCTTTCCTTCCACTTTCCTTTTGCATCTCACCTTCTGTGCATTCAATTTCTTCCTAAGAAGCTTCTTCACCCTGCGCACGTCTCACACTTGATTCAATCAACTAAATTCCATAGCCACCGCTTGTGTGCTGTGCCCATTACTTTGTAATAGTTGTACCTCGACCATACATATCTCTGCTCACTAGTTTTCCTCATTTCCCCATGTGCATTGCACATGCTTCCCTCCACACCTTCCTCTATTTTCTCATGTGCACCCTTCCCTCCCTCCATGCACCTTTGTGCTAGGTCATCTTTTGACATGCTTGAGTGTGTCCACACACAACCAATCAAAGTGTGCCAACATGGAACTCAATCCTTGCAACAAATGAATAAGTGACACATGGCAGAAAACATAAAATATTTACATAGTTGGCCATCATTTCAGCCAATCCACACATGCCACGTGTCTTACATGTGCTGATGACTCTGACATCTTCTGACAGCTATATCCTTTTCTACAGATCTCAAATCGGCACACACCTAGAATTGTCAGAAAGCTACTAACATCAACTACAGTGCTAGAAATTCAAATTCAAATTCTTAGTAGATCTGGTAGGTGAGAAATGGGAAAATGTCTTTCTACACATTAATGAGCAAATCTGATTGCTCTCAACCACCTGATTTGATATGATCCACCCTCCTTTCTTCTTCAACATGCCAAACAGGCTTGGGGAAGTGTATTTCACAAATCTCCAGGTGGATTTGTAGGCATTGAATGCTTCTTATTGGTGGTTGTGTTTCAAATTCAGGTTTTCCCTCCTTCTCCCTTCTTCCTCCATAGATTCATCTATAAATGTAAGAGCAAGGCTCATTTGTTATGTTGGACACTCTAGATCCTTACGCATTTTGCTAAGGACTCCATATTTTCTATATTTTGAGTTACAGACCTCTAGATCTAGCTTTTGCATGTGGATATTGGCCTCTTTCATCATTGTAACAACTCTGTGCATTTATGGAAGTAATAGAAGCATCATTTTGTGACTATTCTCTGTCCTAACATGTTTGCATTCCTTCTTCTTGCCTTTTCTTTTGCATTGTGTGTTGGTTGTGCTATTTCAGGTCCCTTGCAGTTCCATATTTAGTTGTGTTCCATGAGAACGATTTGGTGAATACATGTTTCACTGTGCTACTCATGCCTATCCTCCTTTCACACATTTCCCGTTCATTTTTCTCAGAACAGATAGTGTTCATCCCTCTTTTCTGGTGCTATCAACTTTTAGTGTAGTTTCCTTTCATGTTATCCTTCTATCCCTGGTCCCTTGGCATTATTAGCTTAGTTTTCCCTTTCAGCACTAGGAGTAGCAGTAGCAGTAGAAATAGATAGAGGAACCAACCTTCTCCAGAGATCCTTCCCAAGCACGCAAGGTCCCACAACTTGGGGACGGTTCCATTGTGGTCTCAAACACCTTGATCCTTTCAGATCTGAGACATGGGTGCACGTTTAAGCAACCAACAATTTTCCATACACTCAATGCATTGTAAACTTAGTTCACTAGAAATACATTCATTCAAGTCTTGATAGATAACTTTTCAATTAGCACAAACCTTGATTTTTCATCAAAGCTACTCTCTTACTCACAATGCAAATTGATTTCAAACCTAATACAAATTACATTACTATACAGCTGGAAATAATCAACTTACCTTATCAATTGAACATTATAGCAACATTCTTCTAGTCATCATGTGATTTGTAGGTTTAAGTTCTAAATTTGTAAGGTACACACCTGTTGAGGATTATACCTGATCCTTGCAGATGAGATAATGACTCGTGAATGAATGATATAAAACTCTTGATGTTGAATTCATGAAAAAGTTGTCATCTTGGTATACCAACAAGTTATAACATGAAAATGATTTTTCATGGGTCTTTAGCAATTGAGTATATGGAATTCACTTAACACGTACATCATCATGGTAGATACATTAAAATAATGGTAAGATTCTATCTTATATCTTCATACCTCGTTAATTTAGTCTTTAATCTTCAAGGTCACATTGAAGCTATAGGTGACCAATCTTAAATTAAAATCCAAAACTTCGTTAGATGAAGTAGCCTTTGAAACAAAAACTTCAAATAGATCTCTGAAATTGATCTAGACCTACATAAGGTATCTTGCAGCCACAACATTCAAGCATGGATTTCACATAAAACCTTAATATGTGATTAACAAATCACAAACACTTCTCCATGGAGACCAATTATGACACTTTTGCTTTAACCATTTAGATAGAACATCAAGGATTTGACTCTCATCATATCTTTAATAGGCTCAATATGTCTCACAGAATTCAGGAGCTTTCATTTGCAAAAATTGTCACTTCTCAACCATTTCAAAAGCTTCAAAGGTAGAACATGCATTACCTTATGAAGTATCATTGTATAGGAACAATAATTGTTTGATGAAGCAAATTTGCATCTTCATAGTTAGACAACCAACACTTTCTACAGTTGATCATGACCTACTAAATTTACATATTTTGAAATTGAATAAGGGATGTTATACAATATCATCCTAGACACAATACCATTGATTACTCAATTAAAAACGGCTCAAATTTATGGATTTCTTGATTCTACTATACTTGAGGTCTTGACAATTATGAATACCTTTATGATTCATCTAGTGAATCTAATAAATTATTGTGAGAACATGCTTCATGATCAACCTCACATATTTCTTGCGTGACTCAAAGAAACACAAAAAGCCAAACTTAATCTACTCAAGGAACATGAATTCATAGACCAAGTATCAAACCTAATCCACTTCAAGGTTAAAGATGACAAATATATATACAAACATACTTGACTATTTAAGAAACTGAGGTTTTGGATCTCAAATTTTATAACTCTACAATCAACCTGTTACTTGTTATCCATAGCTATCTTTTGTAGAAACATTTAGAGCAATTTGAGATCAAAATATCTTCATCGTATCCAAGTTGAATGGGACCTTAAATTTTCAACACATCTTTGAATATGAAGGCTGGTTACTCACCTCAATTACTCCATCATGACATACAGACCTCTTAGTGTTGAATTTAAACATTAGCTATATAAATGTAACATTGTATTAGACTGATAAAAAGATAACATGAAAATAAAATACACTCTATAAGCTGAAAATATTCAGAAAAAGACTTTATAACACACTATCATACTTTAAGAGCATCCTTCAAATCAAGATGAAAGGAGGCTATGCAATAGCACATTGAATACTTTGCTAATCATATCTCATGAAACCATGAAATAAAACTGACATATCTCCAAGTGGCATCAATAAGCATTGTTAATGCAAATTGAAAAGGAATTTTTAACTTCTTGCTAACATTTAAGTAGATAATAGTCACATAAGAAGATTAATTATTGATATTTCCCAAAATGCACTGGGCTATAGAAAATGGTGAAATAGAGGATGATATCCCTCCTTCTGTGACACAAATAAAAGATGTCATCAATTTAGATCAGTAACCTATGAACATCCTTGCAATTTCTCCAACAACGTAACATGGATCCATAATTCTTATTTAACATTAAATGTCTGATGGCAACTTTCTTGTATAGATGAATCTTGGAGGAAAACATGACTTGAGGAGGGAATAACCTGAATTTAAAATATAAAATCTGACCAAAATGCATTAAATGCCTATAAAACATAAATTATGTCAAATGACTCTCTTGATTGGTATGAACTGAAGGAATCTCCATGACATTAGTTTCATCAGGTCATTGGATGATCTTCTACATCTTCTTACATCTATGAATGCTCAGAAATGGTAACTATAACTATAACCATCTAGGAATTCCTCTTATGACACTTAGGTTGTCTAACCAGAATTTAAATTTGTAGACAACTTCTTGAAGTTTTTAGTCACTGATGATTGATGATGGGATAATTCTCTAAGAAACCTAGGCTTACTATCATATATCTCTTGAAAATATCTTTACCTTATAACTTATCATGGATTTCATAAACCAATCTTGATGTCATGAAAACCTTATGACTGGCGTACACGAATCTAGGATCCTTGGAGCTTTTCAAATATTTAAATGACTATTTCACGTGTCACTAATTGATTTGCTTGCAAGTCATCTTCTATTTTGGAATAAGAGAAGGGTAAATGAGTCCTTTTGGCACACTCAATGCATTATTCATCTTTAGAAACCTGGAGGGAAGGGTGTGTAAATATACAGTATAGGCACATAGGAGTCTCTAAAGGGGAATGATGAGCATCATATCATTAATTTCATTCCAATGGTTAAGGAGAAACATTACAAGATGCATGAAGCATTTTAGGGAATTTATAATTGAAGCACGATGCATGCCATGATTTTCAACGTTAATGGCTTCAAGCAAGAAGTTTAATTCTTATTTGTATAAACATGAACAATTTTCAAGATCTGATGTAGTCACTAAATCACACACTTTAGGCAATATTTAGTCCCAAGTCTCATACTACCATTCATATGGTTTTTGAGTGAAAAAGTACTAATTAACCCATGTCCTTTGGCCTTTTTCTTTGATTTTATGGTCTCATGATTGATCTCCAACTATACTAGGAGAGTCTATTTCTGATAATTCATCATTATTCCTCTGTTAAAGACATGGGGCACCCCATAGGATGTTCAACGCTTGGACCTATCCCCTTTGGGCAACTTGATCCTCTTTGTACTTTTCTGTCAATATTTTGGGAACTTTCTATAGGTTTTGAGCTTTCCATATTTTTTAGTCCTGTTATCCTTTTCGTGGTTAATTACAAAATTAGAAAAGAGAACATATAAATATAAAGTTATGAGACCATAATGAGGGACCAAACTACTAAGCATCTATTATCATGACCTACCCAGTTTTATCATCAAAAGGACACCTAAAGCTACATTTACATCCATCTAGCTCCATCACAATGGAACACAAGGTGGTTCATCTACATCATTTGAATAAGAGAGGGGAGTTATTTTTTCCATGCACACATTTATTACATTTAACTAGTTATTTTAAGGTCACTACTTCACAAAGTTGACTGACACAAGAGAAACCTAGGGCACAATTTGACTACATTGGGTTTGAGATGTAGTGTAGTGATCAGTTATATAATTCCACCATTGTGGCTATAGGACAATTTCTTGACCCCTTCATATACATATTTGACTTCAGAATTTTGATGCAAAAACTATCTGGGGTCTTACAGGTGCTTTCTTCAAAAAATCTCTGATTAAGCGATTTATCTAGAATAATTCAATGTCAATTTACGTGATAGAAATGCTAAGATAGGTCAAGGCACTTATTTACATCTCATAGGATGGTTCTTAGCCCATTTTTTTTTACTAGGGAACTTCAGATCTTATTCCAAGGCACCCCAAACTTATCCCCTAGACCTTTCAAATTTTGTACCACAGTCTAGTCACAGATCTACCTATCTTCATCAGTTTCTCAATTGCTTATGGTGTGATCGTTTAGTCCTCATTATAAAAAACTCTAAGAAATCATGCTACGACAGACATCCTCACCTTAAATGAATCAAAATACCTCCTCAGATACTTGTGAAGTCTATGCACACATCATCTATTTCTCATATCATGATCATACTCACTTACTTGAGTTAGCATCTCCATACCTTGATTCATCATCTCATGCTATTGTTTACTGCTTTGTATAACATTATGACTTAGGATTTCCATAGGACAACCAAATTTTTAGTTCAAACATCACCATGTTCTTAGTATCAACTCATCATCTTGGAGCCACAGAGACAACATATACTGAGCCTTCATTAAACACAATATCACCAACTCCTATGGAGCCTTGAATACACACCTTCATTTCCTACATCATCATGAACCAAGACCTTGTGAATGTAACAAGACTCAGAAACACTACCTTCACTACATACCTCTGAAGAGTTGCAATCCTACAATGGAGTAAAAGATTGACACTTTGACCTTGATTATTGTCCTTCACCATTCCCTTGCCATTAATTACTCTTATCAGACATCAATGGGACTTCTTATCATCATCATGATCAAACATTATGCTCCCCCTTTGTTCATTGAGGGAGCTTGTTATAAAATTCCAATCTCTCCAGAGTTGAAACACTTAAGGGGCAATTACCCTTATAATTTTTTTAGTTTCAACAATTCCTAACAAACATAACAATGAAAATCATCATCATAAATATCACCATCAACATCTAATTACTTAGTTTTAATTATTTTAAACTTTGAAGGATTCTTCCTTCTTTGATTAGATTTGTACACACCTATCCTCATTTCATAAGCAATGAGAAGATACCATGGATTTCTTAATCCATCAACATAGTACTCCCCCTAAATCACTGACTTATTTCATAGATGAGACTTTAGGATCAAATTTAGGAGTGAGAGATCTCAACACCTTTGCACCACCATCATCTTTTACACATATTCTGCTAATGAATTAATGGTATTGAATGACACTTGATCGAACTTTGAGAAGATATGCACCAATTTTTTCTTCTTATTTCATCTTCAAACTTTCAAACTGATTTTTATAGGTATGGATCTTTTACCAACTTCACCTTAGAGTCACCTTCATAGATGACTTGTATCTTATCCATCATATGGCCTTAGTTATAGTACATTACATCACCTTTACAAACTCTGAATCTATCCAATCCACACAAAATAACATTCATAGCTTTAGATTTATCATTATTAGCCTTATTACCTGCTGAATCAGTTGGAGGGTTTTAAGGAATGGTGTATCCATCTACAACTAACTACCATACATCACACACCAAACACATAATGTGATTTCTCATCTTGATACTCCAAAAATCATAATTTTTCCCATCAAACATAGGAGCTTTACTAGTAGAGGAACCACTTTGCTAACTCACCATTTATGTGCTTCAAAGAGGATCACCTCAAGCTTGTTAATATTTCTTCAGAGGACCTGCTTTGATACCAATTTTTGGAAGCACAATCACCAGGGGGGGTGAATCAGTTTTGCAATAAAAAATTTCAATCACTTAAACAATTTTATCCATTAACCATTCAATTAACCATTAAGCATGCATCCACAAGAACATAACCATAAAAGAGAAAATGAGAGCACATCGACACAAGAAAACAAGATGTAAGTGGGAAACCCTCAAGGGGAAGAAAAACCAATGAAAAAATAACTTTATTATATAGCAATGAATCAAATTTAGTTGAGCACCAACTCATAAAAGGACACCAACCCCTAGGTTTAGTGAGGCACAACCCCACAGATTTAGCACCAAACCCCAACCCTACAAAGATGACTCAACCCAACCAACCAGCCAAAATCTGATTTGTTTGTTTTCTTCTCTGAAATTTATATAACAATTGATGATGACAAAATGAATCTCACTCTCATTATCTCCTCCAAATCTATCTCTCTAGGTCAACTCACTAATCTTGTTCACCAAGCTGATTAGGTACAATGACCTATCTCTCCAAAAGCTCTTGAAAACACTCTAGAACATGATAACATACTCCTTTACCTCTCTTTATGGTCACAAGACCTTTATACCTTCTCTCAATCTATTCTCTCTATCTCACACTTTTTATCCTCATCTCTCAACTTAGCTCAAATGAGCTTTCTAATTTGCTTTTATACATGACACTTGATCATAATACCCATAGGTTGATCCATTATAGAGAAAAATACATCATAAAAAACATAAATAATCCTAAATACATTTTACACAATGACCATATAGGTCAGGAATTATCATCTAGAACAATCAAAACCCACATTAAGGACTCAAGAAGGCCTAATTGCACCAAAACTTGAAACTCTTCCAAACCAAGAATGTGATTGAGAAACCATGTACTTATCTAAACATATAAACTTTGAAACATGTTTTCTACTTATACATTTTTTTAACTATCATCTCTTGAAGGGTAAACATCCACTCCAAAATATTTTAAAATCCATAAATAAATAATTAAAAAATACTATAAAAATTTAAAAAATCAAGAAATGCCCTGCACCTTGGGTATTTGCACCATCATCTCAAAAACTCATGGGACATGAAGCCACTCAAAAGAACATTACCACTCCACTATGTCTAAAACCTCAAAAACTAGTCTTCAAAGATCAAGCCATAACTTCATAAAATACCTCATCAAAATTTAAAGTGTGATATAACAATAGAAATAATCATGACCTCAAGGTCATCACCAAATTTCATAATACCATTGTGATCAGACTGGAAGCACCTCCAAAACACCTCTCCAACCAGGAGTCACCTGAAATTGTCATTTTTTCCAAAACCAATCTTGCAAAACATGACTCATCCAAACAAACCTTCCTAAGAGATAAACCATAGATCCAAAACCAACCTGCGCATGCAATTTTCTAGGATGATCCTAAATTCTCAAATATATGATTTAGTCCAATATTCTACCTACAGTCGGCACAAAGAAACAAAACATTTTAGAAAAATGCACCTTTTGATTGGGGTCCACACATAGCCAAACACCTTTAAATTTGCACCTTTGAGAGTCAAATATGGAGTGATTCCTATCTAATCATCAAAATGCATTCACAATAGTCAAAAATATCCATTATGGTCCCATTCCACTACAATCAATATCTTCTCCTCCACATACTTTCCAGACTAGTTTTAAGGAGTGGTTTAAACCAGTTTAGCTTCTTAACAATTGTTCATAAATCTATTTAGCCTTCAAAGTACTAAAACTAATGTCAAGGAAATAGAATCTAGGACCCTTCCCCAACTTCGAGGCATTCAAGAATTATTCCAAAGGACCATTACCATAGCAAATAGTTTCACACGTCCCAATGAGCATCACAAAATTCAAATTCAAGCTAGGATTCTTACTTGTAAAACTCAGATAGGGGTTAAAAAGGGCATATTCTTGCAAAATCTTCATCAAACTGAGAACTAACACTCTATGACCACACATTGTGACTGGCTCTACACCTCATCCTCATGCTCTCAAAACGTCACTTTTATCAAAAATATCATACAAACCTAGACTCCATCATGTCATACCTCATCTCTGCTGACTAGTCAGCTGAAAAGGCCTCCAAATTAGGCCTCTTGAACATGCTTGTTTCACCAAAACCAAATTGACTTCCTCATCTCTTTGGCACGGTTTGTACACCTAAATAGGACCTTCAACACACCTGCATGACATCATCACAAACATCCTCCATACCTCTGCAAGTCACTATCACACTCCTACATACCAATACACTGCTTAAGAACCCATGCAACACCATGCAATCTCCAACAAAAAACTCAACTTAGACTATGACACTACCAATTAACTTTCATGCTTCTCTACCCCCTTTTGATATCAATGATACCTTAGACATCAATGACATCATCACACTTTGACATAAATAACAACACAATGCCAATATTGGTAGACCATCATATGAGAATTATTATGTGTAATGTAGGTAGTAAATTCATTATCATGTATGAGAGGGGATATCAAAAACATTAGAAAAATGACATGTATCATTATCCAAGGAAGAAGGTTTTGGCAAGGGACTTATGTGCTAAGGTAAGGGTAGAAGGTTTTACATACATAATGTGTAACTAATTACAACCTAATAGGATAATATATATGAGATTATAAGGCATAACATGACATACAAAATTAAGAGTGAAAGGTCCTCCAATAATCGGTAGAGTGATTCCTTCAAACATTTTCTTAGGTGTATTATCAAAACCAAAAAATACATAGAGTAGATGGAGTTAAATCAGCAAGAGAAAGAATTAGTTGATGGAGAAAAGAGATGTTACATATATTAAGACCAGATCCATGATCAACTGAAGTATTATTACCAAACACATTATGAATGTGAACCTGAATATAAAATGGAGGAACATTGTCACATATTGTTTGGGATGGAACAATAGATTCAAGAAACCATGTGCTAGGTGAAGATTAATGGCAGCTAGGATATGTGGGAAATCTAGGTAGATATAGATAATGATCCTTGAGAGTAGACATGATGAATGTAATATATTTAAATTCAAAACCAAATAAATAAACACTAAGGTCACTATGGTTATGAATATGATGTTAAATGAGAGGGTTGGGTTCACTAAATGATTTAAATAAAATTAAATCTTAACTAGAGAGCTGAGGTAAATCAAATATATCAAAAACATATAATGACAAACAAGTATAAGTAACATGACTGGACAATTGTCTGGATTGGAAATATGATGGAACATGATCAATTTAAACTATGCATGCTTATTATAGAATATTGTGATCTGAAGCTATGTTGGATAGCAATGCCCAAAAGGGGATGCCACCACCCTAGGAACTAGTGTCTAAACTTGAGGCTATTTTTCTATTAGTGAGTTTGGATATAATTCTTTCAGGGTTTGATCATGTCTCCTTCACTTCACTCTATGTCACATCTAACTTACTTTAGGGTTATCCAATGACACCCATACCTACAAAATAAAAACTATATACTTGCACAAGGATCAATCACACATTATATGGAATAAAATATCTATATGCTTGAGTCAGAATGACCTCAGAGGTCAACCCAATGTTATTATCACCAAACAATGCACTAGATTTCAGACTCAATGTATTTTTGGTGTATGTGTGATAGAATTGTGTTATTTGAAGCAAGGTTTCCCTTATATAAGTTAGAACAAGATAATATGATATAATTACTTTTCCTCCAATATAATGTGTGTCATGGAATGCAAAATTTTCCCTTCCTATTTAGTGAATAATTCATCCCAAATGTATTCCTCAAGCGTTTCCTTTTCTCATTCCTATTTTAGATTAGTGAAATGGTAATAAAGAAAACAAGCAAATCTAATACGAGAGGGTTTAAGGCTACCTCTAGATGAGATGATGATGGATACAAATGCAAAATATCCTCCTCGCGGTAAGCTTGATAACCTACAAAACAAAGAGAAACTCAACAACAAAAATGGATTAGTATATAGGATGGGTGGGTTTCCCAACAATTCTAGTCTCAAGAAGTGAAAACTTCTAAGATGGATGTCAACCCACTTTTTGATAAAAGATAGATAAAATAATGATAATGGATAAAATAAGATGTAGCGGATATTTGAACTGAAGCAGAGAATAAAATGTGCTAGATAAGATAAAGATGTAGATCAAATCTAAAAAATACAAGATAAACCAAACCTGAGGTGGGTCACCCAAGACACCCGAGGTTACAAAGCATAGTCGAACAACTAGGGCAGTAGGATATAAAAGAGATAACAAATCTGAAATACAGATCTGAAGCCTAATATGTTCTGAGCTTGATCTAGAACTATGGATGATGCTGAACTATTTTTAGTAAGAAATAGGATCTGAATGAAAATAGAAAGGATGTAAGAAAATTATATGAAAAATGTGAGAGGACACTGATAGGGTCAATGATAATTAGTTCCTGATTGACAGGGTGATCTGAAGTGATGGATCTACAAAACAAGTGTGTTAGAATGGTAATATTGAGGGATTGAAGGCTATGGGATCAAAAAGTAGACTAGTGGAGAAAAAGCTGAATGACATGGAAAAACAAAATAAACTGGATCAATACTGAGTGAAAAAACAAGGTCGATGATGATTGGGATCGATTTAGGGTTTGATGGAAGAATATGGGTGAAAAAAATGATCTGCAAATGGGAATGAAGATGAAAAGATAAGGGACATGGCTCCTGAGATGATTGCTGAACCTTGCAAAGAATGATGATAAGGAATGGGTTTTCAAAATGGTAATGGTAGATCAAATGATATGCAAGAGAAAAAGATTTCTCCAAATATCCAAGGGTGAAGCACAAGTATCTCTAAAGTAAGCTCCAAGGTGATGATAATAGCTGCAAGAGAAAGTAAAAAATAAAGGCAAGGTCACAAAAAATCTCAAAGTCTCCAAAGTTACATCCTGAGAAGAAGGAGGGGTATGGACATATTTATAAGGTCAATGGTGACCAAATGGGTTGCCAGTGACTGCAGGGAACGCCTTGATTTGGGTGGTGGAAATGGTGACGAACTCGAGGTAAATGAGATCCCTAGTGAGGCAAGATTATTAGGTTTCAGGTGGTAAATATGAGTTAGGGATACTTAGGAAGGATAAAAGGGTAGGTGAAGGGTAGGAAAACATTAAATAAAGGAAAATGGGAGATAAAATTATTAAATGAAGGCCTAAGGAGGATAAAAAATAACATTTAGGGGAAAAATGAATTAGATGAAGGTTTAGGGATTAATTAATGGTGATTAGGGATGTTTAGGGAAGATAAATTAATGATGTGATTAAGATGGGATTAAGGTGGAAATAATGATTAAAGGGATAAATATGAATTTATGGGGAAAGTGGGATTTAAATGGAAGAGAGGTATGTATGTAGAAAATGATGATGAAGAGTAGCAGATGTGGGATGAGGGACAAGAGATACCAAAAATTGGTGTCTACATTTGCCCCTTTTTGTTGAGTGGTTTGCGTTGGGAAATCCATGAGACAAAAATGAGAAGTGATGATAGGATGATGATTATGAGGTGTCTCCCCCTCAAACTAGGGATTGATGATACAAAGGAAATCGATCATGATTTTAAAAGAGATAAATGAAGGGATAAAAGAGTGGAAAGGATGAGAAAATAAGAAGATGAAAGAAAGATGCCCCAAGGAGGAGAAGGATAAAACAAAAAAAACAAAAATATGGCGGTGATCTAGGAATCACTTTTGTAGGGAACAAAGTACGACCTTAATGGAGACGATGGAAATGTCCTATGGACCTTGAGTTGGAAAAACATACTACTAAAATGGATCAAAGGGAATCCGCATGCAAATGGATGTGCAAGTCATGGGACCAATGGGTCAAAGGAAGACATCAAATATGCACAAATAAATGCAAGGATGGTCAAGACAAGGGTTTGACATAAGGGAAAAATGAATGTGATATCCTTATATGGTCCAGGTAGGAATCAGTAAAATATGGCCACAATGGTGGGAATTAAAATGAAAAGAGGTGCCCCAATAGGGACACAGAAGATGGCCATAAAGGTGATATGTGATTAAAATATGGCAATAAGATTCGGATAAGAAAATTGTGCTATGGGGATAAATAAGGAAAATGAATGGACACATGAAAGATAAAAATGAGAGGGAAAAGATAAAGAAGATATAATTAATGAAAAAATGGTAGAATGGGCTAAAGATCAAAAATAAGGTTGGGTCGATGATGACTAATAGGGTTAGCAGGCGACTAAGGATGGGTCAACGATGACTAGCGCTGGAATGGTCAATGGTGACTATTCGGTCAGTGGCATATATAAGCCAAGGAAGAGGACAACTAAGCTCATTTGCATTGTGCGAGTTGATGATCAATGAGATCTAAGAAAAAAGAGAGTTGATATTTTTAGTGAAGATGGAGGCCAATGGAGCAATGAGGAAGCACAAGAGGACTTAGAGGATGGTAAGTGCCTAAGCCTTAGATTAATTCTTAAAGAATTATTTATTGTTTTTATTTATTTTATTACATCTTTTGGAAGGAGAAGGTCAATGCCAAGGGGTAGCCGATGATGGATATAGGGATCACTGAACAAGGTTTTTAGAATTGGATGACAAGCGAGGCAATATCGACCTTATATGGAAGTGGATGACGGTCTTCGTCAGGGTCTAGATGGGTTGAATGAGGATGGGTCGGCGTTGAGTGGGCATAGGATGTGGACCTGGAGGAGATTACTGTGTTTTTTGATGGAGGGGTATACCAGAGATAGCCTTATATGGGAAGCTAGAGTGCCAACCATTTATAATTTGAGAGGTGATGTCAGTGCTAGAGAGGAACTGCTTTATATAGTAGGAGAGAGACCTAACTATATAACAGAGAGATAGGTGATCTAATAGAGGGGGCTTATAGGGCCATTATTTGGTAGATTGGGATGTGACCATACTGGTTCCATTATTATCAGGGAGCGAGGAGATGAGAGTAGTGGGAGTTGGCATATTTGCTCCACTGAGTATAGGGTCACATAGATCAGTAGCAAGGCACTAGGTGCAGGACTTGTGATATGTGCGTACTATGAGGGCACATGGCTATTTGGAGCTACTAGATTGCCACATATGTACATATCTAAATTCGGGGCCTTTTAGTATGAGAGATAGGGATTGCTTAGTGATGATTATACCATGATAGTGTGGCTATGCATGGATATATCATGTTATGAGACCCAGGCTAGTGTTCCCATGGGTGTTTGTGGGATGATGGAAAGAGATATGTAAATGAACCTACCCCAAGGGGGCAAGGTTCTATTATTATATTGTGTGATGTTTGTGATATATGATTAGTCATGATAGGACCATGAGTTAGATGATGTGATGTGATGAATAGAGCACTTACACGGCTATTATAGGATGTATGGACACACATGTGATGTATATTTGATGATGTATATGTTTTTTGCTGATTTACATGTGTTGATGTGATGTTTATCTAAAATTGATGATTTGATTATTTGATTATATAGATGTTATTAGATGTTTTTAGATGATGAGATGATGGATGATGTGATGTTTGATTTTCGGATGTTGATTGACATGGCTAGATTTTAGATGTTGATAGATGGATTTGACATTAATGGATTAAATGATGATGATGATTATGATATGTGATGTAGATTAGGAAATGATGTGATATTATATGATAGATAAAAATGTGGATGTATACATTAGATGATTTATGTGATGGATGAATGTTAGATGGTGTGAATATGAGAGATATGACTGGGATTAATGAGGAATAGAGACATGAGGTAAGAGAAAACTAGATGTGGGAATAGAAGAGGTTTGGAAATGGATAGGAAGGTGACCATTAAAGGATGAGCCAAGTGTGATAGTACATTCCATCAGAGAGGAGCGTATTGCATGGAAAAGATGCACTTTGAACTAGATTAGAGGTAAACCTGAAAGGGAACAAGACAAAAAATTGCACTTGCACCATTGAGCAAGTTGTTAACACATAACCAATGATAGTTAGTCATACTAAGATCATGAGGGAAAGACGGAAAATATGCTTATAGACCCATTGTCGACATGACAAAGGGATTAATATGGAGCTTCTACAGGGAAGATAGGTTCTCCTTAGGTGGAAATCCTAGGCCTATGCCCTAGCTCTAAGCAATATGGTGCAAACTGATCAATGTGGGAAGTTTGTACATTAATGAAGAAAGTTTATCGATGTGGGAAGCTTTTCTAGGGATGTTTGCTTTTGAAACTTTGACTTTTGATTTTTAGAGATTTGGAAGGTTGATCAATGCAAGAAGCCTTTTACTATCATGATAGAGGATAATAGCCATCCTTTGAGGGAGTGGTCTACATTTAGATTTTTTTTTTGCTTTTTTGACTTTGACTTTTTTAGATGAAGGATAAAATATGCTTGATAGTTTTCCTTCAAGGGATCAGTCTATACTTTTGATAATTTTTCTTTATATGAACAATTACCTTCGAGGGAGCAGTCTTTATTTGGATATGATAGCTTTTTTTTATATGAGCATCCATAGATTTGACTTTAGGATAGAGTTGGGGATAGCCAAGTAGACCACTTAGGGAGGGGATGAGAAAGATGTACAAGTGACACCTATGGACCCTTATCATGGTTCTAGTAGGTAGATAAGGAAGGTGATGGATGTAATGATTATGGGGTTCCCACCTAGAAGGAGGAACTTATCCATAAGGAATATGTTATGGGCAGAGTCGTGGTGCCCATATTCAAGGTCATAGATAGGAAAGTGATGGTAGACCAAATAATTCCAAATCATTACGATGAGAGATGGATAAGCTGATGAAGGACGTAGGATTGTTGATATGACTAGGACTACATTGGTAGGTATGTTAACAATAGAAGGGTCACAAGTGCAAGTGTTGAGAGGTTATGTTTCTAGTTTACCATCTAGAGATGCTAAACGATAGGCTCCAGACCCATACTTATGTGTGATAATGTATGGTCCAATCCAGTTGGGAGAAAACTTTCCATGTTGGCTCCTTTCTAGAGTAGTGACATTATGATTTTCTTTAAGGACAAGGTCACCGATGTTAAATTCACATTTCTTTAGATGATTTTTATAAGCATGTTTGATGCGCTCTTGATAGACATGATGATGTTGAAGAGTGATTAAGTGATGCTCATCTAACAATTCAAGTTGTGTTAGATGCTCTTGATGATAGTCTTCATCAGAGACAAAGTCGTGAAGAGAAACATGTAAAGATGGGATTTTCACTTCAATAGGAAGGATGACTTCAGAGCCATAGACGAGAGAGAAAGGAGTAGAGCCCGTAGAGGTGTGGATGCTAGTCCAATAGGCCCAAAGAAAAGGGGGATGTGAGATGCCAATTACAACCTAATTTATCAACAATTTTGGCAAGGATATTGCAAAGAGTCTTGTTAGTGGCTTTGGCTTGGCTGTTAGCTTGAGGATAATAAGGAGAAGAGAAGCTAAGCTTGATGTTGAAAGAGTCACAAAGCTTCTTGAGGTATTTTTTTTGAAGGACTTTCCATTGTTTTCCGTGATGATTTTATGAGGGAATGCTCGAAACGGTAAATGATATGCTAATAGACAAAATTGATGATTTGTTAGCTTTAGTGGATGTGAGTGGAATGGATTCCACCCACTTGGTGAAATATTTAGTGGTGGTGATGATAGAATGATGGATTTGGGAATAAATTGGATTGATGAGGCCAATGAGGTCAAGCCCCCATTGTGAGAAAGGCCAAAGATCTTGAGCTGGCTATAAGGCCTGGCTAGAAATGTAGATAAGATTGGAATGTTGCTATAATTTAACACATTTTTTACATATTCACAACAGTCTTGATTAAGAGAAGGGCCAATAATAACCCATCTAAAGGATGACACTTGGCAACAACCAAACCACTAAAATGACCACCACATATATGTTCATGGAATTCTTGATAGCACGGGAAGATTCATGAGATTTAAGGCAATCGAAGAATAATATGTCATCAAACCCATGTTTGTAGAGGATGTCACTGCAAAGGATGACATAGTGGTTAGTGTGTTGAAGAAATGGATCTCCTACCATTTTTCGATAGGTTGGAGGGAATTTTGGATTGAGATAGATAGTCAAATATTTGAGAATACCAGAGATCTGATTGATTAGTATCAACATGATTGACATGAGGAAGCTCATGGACATGAGATGGTTGATCGAGATGATGTACAACAACAAAAGTTTGGATTCTTCATTTCCCATGGGATGAGATATGTGAGGGATGCCATAGTGTCTGCAAAATGATTGGATGAACGAGGGATAGATTGGATGGTATAGAAGTCAAAGGCCTCAAGAAGAAAGTCGACAATGTCCTTATATTTTTGAAGGAATTCATTTTTGCACTGATAGATTCCCTTGAATTGGTTGATGATAAGTTGAGAGTCACCATAGATGTCAAGGATTTGGACACCAAGCATGATAATGGTTTCAAGACCCAAGGATGAGGGCTTCATACTCAGCCATGTTGTTAGTACATTCGAAGTTAAGATTATAAGTGATGGGGATAGGAGTATCCCAAGGAGGAATGATGATAATGCCGCAACATCCCCCTTACTGACACTTAAATCCATCAAATAACAATGTCATCCAGAGGGGGTGAAAATTAATGATTGATGGTGAAGATGGATTCATCTAGAAATTATTCATGAGGAAGATGATTGTTAGAAGAGGGGCCTCAACTAGCTTGATCAAATAGCCTGGCCTTTAATATATTTTTGAGAGATGAACTCTAGGTCAAACTCGGTCATGAGCATGAGCCATCAAGTGATGTGGTCATTTGTGATAAGGATTAGAATGCATGGTTTTAAGAAGATGAAAGGTAGTGACAACAAAAGGTTTTATGATTAAGAAGATAATGAAGCTTTAGAGGTGGCGAAGAAAAGAGTGCACAACACAAATTTTTCAGCTTCAGTGTATGGGTCTCATAATTGTGAAGGGTGTGACTGATGTAATAAATGTCCTGTCTCCCTACCCTTAGTCATCACAGTGTGCCAACATGGCACCCAAAGCATGATCAGTGGGAATATATATAAAGATAGAAAGGATCCCCCTCACATGGAGGTGTGAGCACGGTGGGGATAGAAGATACTGCTTGAGATCATCAAAGGCCTTTTGGCAACTAGCATCCCAATTAAAGTCAATGTATTTGTGAAGAAGATGGTGAAAAGGTTGAAACTGGTCAGAAAGTTGTGAGATGAAGCGAAGACTGATTAAAGTCAGCCTTGAAGACTGTGAAGTTACTTTAGATTAGGAAGGAGGGGGCATCTCAAGGATGGCCTTTATTTTTGGTGGAGGTCAACTTCAATACCCCTAATAGAAATGATGAAGCCAAGGAGTTTCCAGTTAGAAATCCAAATACATACTTGGATAGATTCAGATGAAGAAAGAAATGGATAAGACATGCAAGAAGGATTTCAAGGACAAAAGATGATCCTACGTCAATTGATGTTGGATTTAGCCAAGTGGTCATCGAAATAGTCCTCTATAGTCTTATGGATAATATCATGAAATATATCAGTTATGGCACGATGACAGGTGGCCCCCACATTTTTCAAATCAAAGGGCATGACACGATAACAGAAGGTCCCCCAAGGAGTGATGAAAGAAGTCTTATGTTGGTCTTCTAGTGCGATGAGGATTTGATTATACCTAGAAAATCCATCCATAAGAGAAAGCATCTCATGGTATGTGGAGAGGTCAATGAGTTGAGAAATGTTAGGAAGGGGAAAGTTGTCTTTAGGGAAAGCGAGATTTAAATATCAAAATTCAGTATAGATACAAAGCTTTCCAGAGGCTTTGGAAATGGGTACGATGTTGGAAACCCATTGTGGATAGTCTGATAGGAATGATGAAATTGGTAGAGAGAAGGTGTTACAACTCCTCTTTGATAAGGAGGGAAATGCGAGGATACATGTGACGAAGCTTCTACTTAACTGACTTAGCGTTGGGGATGGTGATGATATTGTGGACAAAAATAGAAGGATCAAGGCCTAGCATGTCAGCATAGGACCATGCAAAGGCTTGGCTATATTTAGAAAGGAAGGTGGTAAAAGACTCAAGCTCTTGAGGATCAAGGGATTGACCCACTTTGAGGATGTGGGGCTCTTGCGGAGTCCCTATATTGATGTCGATGGTGGATTCATTGAGAAGAGTGGATGTGTCCAAAGGTAAGGACTTATGAAGATAAGAATCCTCTGCCCCATATAGGAAAGAATGGAATCATCATCAGTGCATTGAAGAATGTCAATGGTAGGGGAATATTCCTCTACCATATTGGAAAATTGAAGAGGAAGGGACCTAGTTTCACCTTCACACTGATAAGTGAGCGGTCCCAAAGTGATCGTGGAGATTAAAAAAATCTAGAAGAAATGGACATGGTATCATCCATATACATGAGCTCATTAGATGGAGAAGAAGTGAATGATGGATCGATGTTCATGGGAGATATGGAGGAAAAAGATGTGAGAGGGTTAGTGGGTTGTACTTTGAAACCCAGGCCAAAATTCTCATGGGGTTTACGAGATTGATTGATAATGATATCATGTACACTCTAATCATAATTACCCATACCAAATCCTTTCCATGTGCAATGATGGAGGTAGGTGTAGGAAAAGGATTTTTATAGAGGAAGTCAAATCCATTGGTATATGGTTTGGTGTGAGGTTGAGCATTCGATGTGAGAAGAAGGATGGTCAATGCCACATAAATGATATTGGTTTGAAGATGAGGTGGTCCAAAAGAAATGATATACCCAACAGTTTTATTAATACATTGGTGCTTTATTAGGTCTACCTAGAAGTCCTATTAGGTGATTGGAAGATCATTGAGAGAGAGGAGTTTACATTCTCCCAGTGAAATGTTACATCACATTATCAATAAAATCATCATTAGGGAGTTTAGATGTAGAGATATATGAGCTAGTGGATGCTTACGATGAGTCCTTTTTAAGGACTAACACGTCATTAGGTTGATAAGTCATGTGACATACTTTGAAGGGAGGAACATCTGTGGGTATTGTTAGGATTTTCCCCTCATGCTCATCTCTTTTATCTCGATGTGTCACTCTCATGTTCATCCCAACATGTAAAAATTCAAATGGTCGTAAATTTCTCTTGAGAGCTCCAAATCACACAAAATTGGTCTCATTGGAAAGGTCTCCTCAAGACCTTAAATCTGACATCATTTGATTAAGAAACTAATGGTGTTTGGTAGGATAAAAATATAAAATAAGGATACAAGTGCACTTGGTAGTATCAACTAACTATTTTACACATGTGGCATCGAAGGCATGGAATTGATCCCAAAATACTAACAGAAAATCAGATATTTTTTGTTAGATAAATGTACATTCCCACTTTGATTAAATATCTTTAATTATGAATAAGGTGGTGATTCAATTTCTATTTTGGGGGGGATATAATTGTAATAATTCATCAAAATTGGATAAATATGGGGGCCTATCCTTATATTGAAGGGAGTTAGTTTTGGTATTCTGATCAAAAGAAGGTTAATTTTTTCTATTTCTTAAAATGTCGAGAGATACAATTTTAAGACTACATGTTTATTTTTTGATATGCATACGGATTTCGGTTTCTCAAACTTTTGTGTCAATCTGGTTACAATACACATCCATTGACAAACATTGAGAGCATTTTATTTATGTTCCCTTGTTAAAATTTTCATTATCTGAATGAAATATGTTTGCTTATGAGCATTGATTTCTCTATTATGGGTTCTGTATGTTGAATTGTTAATTGATGAGTTATATTTTCTACTGAAATTTTGTGTTCATTGCTTCTCTTTGTAGCACACTAGATTAGTCCTTAATGGTTGTGCTTTGTTCATTAATTTAATATTTTGGTCTAATCATTTGCTCTACAATATTAGACATAATTCTAAAATCCTTATTGTATCCATTTTGTTTAAGTGATCTTTATTATCCTTTGAGTGTATCTTGGGAATATCAGAGTAGAAGTAGTAAATACTTTATTAGAATACTTAAACAAGATTTTGTGTTGAGTATTTTAGATATTGTGTTGAAAATTTTCATCTATTGCACATCAATGGATGCAAATCTTCCTCTGGAGAAACTTTCACTACTAAATCAAGATCTATGTACTTTTTCAAAAAAGTAGGATGCTTTAATAAGTGTTAAATGCTTTTATTCAAGGATCTATATCATCATATAAATACCCCCATTTATCAAGTTAAAACTACCATAATTTATCCACCCTCTCATAATAACTTCCATTTTTCCATTTTCTAATTTGTTGCTCTAATTATCAATAAAGGTGCCTTCTATTCTTAATTATACTATCAAGAGAATGCAAGAGCAACCAAAATTTTCTATCCATAGTAACCCATGTCTGGTGCATAAGCATTTACAACATATTTTGTGACAACTCGTGAGAGTGAGTGTTGTATTCATGACCATGTGTATCCCAGATTGATCCATCATTGAAACATATCTATAGGAACAAAGAACTCATATCCCTCCCTTCATTAGGTTACACCACGGGTTCTCTCACCCTAGTCTCAAGGTAGGAAAACAAGTAGTAGGATTAGACCATCTCCATTTGTATGTATCCCCTCAATCACCTCAAGGATCTTTATCCCAAGGAAGTGCTAGACCCCTCCCTAGATACAAAATGATGTACCACCTAGTCTATCACCATCCAAGCCATCTGACTTCCTAAAAAAATGTTGTCAAGACACCATGGGGTGTAGATAATTGAAGACCAACACAATTCTAGAACCATTTCTAGGAATTTCTTGATATCTATTGATAGGTATTTCAGCTTTTAGAGTGTGAATTCCCATCAACATGCTTTTGGTGCCCTTTCCGGGGACCTTTGTCACTTTTTAGGAAAATACATACCATTCCAAAAGTATTGTCCATAAATTTCCAAATATAAACAGGATTTCCATAAAGCTTGAGCTTCTTTGAGGATACTATAAGTTGGTCACAAAAAACATGGGAAAAATAATCTATATCTGCAAATCTTAACCTCTTATTTTATGAATATATCCTCTCAAATTTTTTTTTAAGAGTTAATCTATACATCTAAGGTACACGGCCTTAGTGGTGGCTCCGTCTTTCAAACAAAATTTGGGTTATACCAATGAAAATCATTTACACATTACTGATTAACTCTCCACTTTACAAATCTAGAAGGAAGAAGATCCTTTTTCAAGTCTTATCCCACTAAAATATTACTTCCAGAGCTAGAGAATACACAATCAAGAAGGGAGGAAATTTGGAAACTTGTGAGTGGTCAAAATTTAGAAGAAAATATTGTTCAACCTACTGAATTTGATCCACCTTTGGTGGAGAGGATTACTCTAGTACAATTGACAGATCTAATCTAGATAGTCCTCAAGCATATTTACATTCTTTATTTTAAGAAGGGCCAGTATCTACAAATAATAAAGGTATTCATCATCTTCCTTACTTGTTAACTCATAAGAATAAATTATTTTGTGAAACTGAGTCCCTGAAGGATTCCCATTTTGTGGATAATACTCCTTTACCTCAGAGATCTCCAGTTCCCCAACATTTTAACCCTCCTTTTGAAAATCTCCACAAAATAATATGGAACAACCTCCACCCAAGGGATCCTTTTGTAGTCACCACTTATAGACCAATAAGGTTTCATTTTAATGATGGGCTATCCTAATGAAGTGTCAAATGAAATTAGAATCAGGTTTCCTGGATTTTCAAGGGAATAATTCTCTAAGTGGGGATCAACATCTTATATTTTTTTAGGAATGTTATGGAAGACTATGAATTAGAGCATGAAGATGTTTATGTTAAGTTATTCATACATACATTAGAATAAGATGTCAGGGAATGGTACACTTTGTTGCCTACAAATTAAATTGATTCTTGGTTAAAATGAAGAATGCATTTAAACTCTAGTATGGTGATAGAACTGCCCTAGGTTTCTTTTATCTAAATTTGAAAATATAAAAAAAATCCTAATGAGTGTGTGCAAGACTTTAATACTAAGGTTCAATAAAAATTTGACTAGATTTCCTATTAATATAAGGCGTAGTGATGATTATTTCTTGATTAAATACTCATATGCCTTTGATAAGAAAGTAACTTATTATCTGAGGGATAAAAATCCTAGAACTATAAGGCATGATTTATCTATGGATTTCCAAATTGAGAAAAATATTAAAGCATTTGGGAAGCCTCCAAAAAGGGAAGGTGTCAAGATAATTAATCCAAAGAATCCTTAGGAAAGTACGGCAGAAGAATTGGAAGAGGTGGTTAAAAATTTAGATGGAGCATTCAAAGATATATCATAAAAGATTTCTAGAGAAAAGAAAGGATTGGTTTAAAATCCTTAAACTTCAGCACCAGGCCCAAGGAAAAATAGATTTAGGAATCATCCCAAAGGATATCACTGGGTTGATGACAGAGAAAAAGTACCTATAGTTTCAGGAAATAAACAAAAAACTTTCAGAGATAATAAAATAATCCCGATCCATTGACAACAAGGGTTATAATTGGTAGAGGAAGACCACATCATTTAATGGTGTGATAAATGTTTGTTTCCACATCATCCTTGTGAGCATATTGTTCAGATATGATGATGTTAATGATAGAACCTAATTTTGATGACATATGTATGATGGAGTGTCTAAATAATTCACCATGTAAGGAGCACATTCAACTGATATTCTATATGCCAAAACTGTGGAGGAATTTTGGGCTTGAAAAAATTAGGTATTCTCCCTCCCTTCTATAGTTAATGTTGATATAGATATGGACTCAATCATTTTAGCATTCCAAATCATGACTTTGAGTATTTAAGAGCTTTAATGATTAAAAAGTATGATGGTGGAATCCCTTCTGAAGAGGATAGGAAATATTAATGAATTTTTTTGTTGCTCAAGAAAAGAGACTATAACCTTCAAAACAAATAAGTTTAAAGGAATTTGTCCCTTGAATCCTAAACCAAAAATTCCTATCTTGACTAACATCCCCAAAGATGCTCCAAAATAAGTATGCCATGATAAAGGTCTTATCAATACTTCAAGACCAAACACCTTCTGCTTCTACCCAAGCAATAAGGGATGACATCCCATCATAAAATATTGTCACCCTTACCTCTAATACAACCCTACCAAGGTATGTTGTATGTGATATGGCTCAAATTCTAACTCAGATAAATATTAATGTCCTAATTGTGGAGCTATTAAGAATTCCTGAACATAGAAAAAGAGCATTTGAAAACTTGGGGCTGAAGGATGATATGGTTTTCAAAGAAAGAGGTATAAATAATGTAGTAACTCCTCCTCAATATTGCTGAAGTTAAGATAAAGAAAATCAAGAGAACATGGAAGAATCCCCAGAAGTATATTTAGGCACATCCTTGGTAGAATCCCAATTGGATGTGGATCCTTTCTTTACTACTTTGATTGTTCAATGGGTGGCTTCTTCACAATTGTATGTTTGATTCAGGAGCTTCATGTAATATCATGCCTTTAGAGGCCATGAATGAATTGGACATCAAGATAACATCTTCTTTTGGAAAGTGTTATGATATGGATTCAAGAGAAGTACCTATTTTTGGGTATGTTCAAAAGTTTAGTAGTATAACTTTCTGCCTATCCTAGAAAATATTTAACTATGAATATGGTTATAGTTGATTGAATTTCTAAATGGGAATACTAGTGTGGGTAGGAAATATTCAGATGGACATGTCATTCACCTCTATATCATTGGAAGGTAAATTGGTCAAATTTTATGGAAAAAATAAAATGCTCCATCTCATGTCTGAGGATCCCATGAATTCCTCTTATGAGGTATTATTTTTTGATACAAAGTTGGGTAAATTCATAGGATGTTTAAATCTTGAAAATAATTTTATGGATACTAATGTACACCTATAGAATAGATCAATGATCCCCTATACCATGACTTTTGCATGGAGCATGTTCTAATGCTAGAAATGGAGATGGAGTGGTTCTAACTTCTCCAGATCAAGGCTTCCTTTAATTTCTCTTTGAAATTAAAATTTGAATGTACTAAAAAAATTATCTAAATATGAGGCATTGATCCTTGGTTTAAGATGGGATCATGGAAGTATGGGATTAAGAACATTATTGTTAAAGGATATTATGAATTAGTTTAAAGAAAGTCAGGAAATTTTATGCAACTAAAAACCAGAGGTTGTGACAATATAAGCGTGTAGTTTGGCATCTCATAGAATTAATTGATTCCTTCAATACCCTTTATCATGAAAGAGTTTAGAATGTAGTAGCTAACAATTTGGTTTTCATAGCATCTCAATATGATAATGAAGTTTTATCTCCTTATTTCAACTATGAAGTAGAAATGCTAGTCAGACCTTAGCTCAGTTCCTGATAACATTCAACATTGGCAGGTTTTTAAAGATGGTGCCTAGATTAAGAGGTTCTTAAATTGGCAAAGATGAGTTCAAAAACTAGCTCATTTACTTGAAACCCATGGTGTTTTTATGTGAAAGAAAGGAAACCCTTTTTGGGAAAGATGTAATATAGTTAAAGAAAAATATTATCCCTAGAGGATTGGTTAGTCTTGAATCAAATTTTGACAATACTGATAGGGTTATAAACAAGCCTATCTATGAATATAGGGATGTTGAAGAATGCAACTTGGGAACTTCTTAAAATCCTAGAAAGGTTTGGCAGAGATGTAGCATGATGTTGTCCTCTATTTTTACAAGGGAAAATTCACTAGAAAACAGGACAATGATACCACAATGTCAAAAAATTTCAAAGTGATACATTCCAAAGACACCCCCCGCTATGTCCATCCCCAATGCTAGTC
The DNA here is from genome assembly GCA_019776745.2 of Taxus chinensis. NCBI lineage: Eukaryota > Viridiplantae > Streptophyta > Pinopsida > Cupressales > Taxaceae > Taxus > Taxus chinensis. The sequence goes on along the minus strand of JAHRHJ020003238.1, from coordinate 164,974 downwards.
CTATATACTTAGTATAATGATCCCAAATTTAATCTCAGTTGTCTCATTCCCCTAAGTGATTTAGGAAAGAAAATTCAGCCCCCTAGGTGATTTAGGACCTTCTGAAGCATTCAAGTAATCAAACAGTCTTAGGGAGGGCCGAAAATCAATCCTTCCATATTGAAAAATGATGCCATCTAACAGTGGATTAGAGCTGAATGTTAATCATCTCTGTACCTGCCCTACGGATTGAATTGTAGCTAGGCAAGATTCCCCAAAATCAAATAGCACTTATATGGAAGATTTATTTTTGTTTTGTTTTGTTCTATTTCACCATGAAGCAAGTTTTCGGACCTAAAGGACCAACCACCGTGATAGAGGATCTGAGCTTCAGGGTAAACATTCTAGGGGAAACTCCACGATGATGTTTCAATCCCAGTTAAGTGTTTCAATTGGAACACCTGTTGATAGTTTAGGCAAATTCCTCTATGTTGCTATTAATGAGTCTCCTGAAAACATCATAGGACTATTCTACTCAACCCAATCCTGTCTCGCGTTTCAATTAAGTGGGTCCTGAGAAAGAAGGAGACACTTAGAGATTTATAGTAAAAATTGGATCTTTGGACCATCACAATTGAATTAAAAGGGTTTTTTAGGTGTACATGATATAAATTATTCATCATAAGAGGATTCATACACCAAAGTTTTAAACTAAGATATCATCTCCATTTAAGTTTAATCATCCTTAATGATGCAACTTGTAACGCCCCACCAACAACCCACTTGAGACCCAAGAAACAAACTAGGGTTATTTAGGAAAATTACAGAATAATTTTATTTATTTATTAGAAGTGTCCACAACTAGGTTATGGGACAACAGTTAACACTAATAGGTTCCGAAACAAGTCTAAATTACTAGAACATACTTTTCTTTTATTAACAATTATCAGAGGTCACAAGGTCCAAATTTTAGGGTTAGAAGTTTCAATTAGGTTCAAGGGGTAAATTAACACCATACCCACTCTCTAACAAGCTCAAAGTTTCAACTTGATTTTTCTCACACTTAACACACTCAAAATTTTCCTAAATCATTCCCATTGGATAGGAAATTTTCTCACCTTTCCAACGATATAAAGAAGTCCTCGTAACTCCTAAAACTCAAGTTATGGATCGGTGGACCTTAGGGGTCAAATTTTCCCCAAGAGAACACGTGTCGAACGGGGAAGGAAGCCCATTTTTTGGGTTGGTAGGTCACGAGGGTGGTGTTGAATTTTTATTCTTGCGCAGGGAGGAAAAACCAAATTTGACCCGTGCACCTACGGGTCCACTAGGGACATGTGGTTCCCAACAACCATGGCGGGGAAGAAAGGGGCAGGGAAGGTGGGGTGGCGCGAGAGTTTGGAAGGTTTTGCTGAGTGGGAGACAAAGGGAAGAAGGCACGCACAGGTCTGCGCATGTCCCCAGAGGGGATAACACCGAGGTGAGGGCGGGAGTGCGGGGCCGCGGGGGTCTGTTTAAAAATTTTCCCAAGATTAATATTCAAAAAAATCAAAAAGGTCGCGAGGGTTCCACCCCCTCCGCTATCACCCCATGCTGCTATGTGGCAGCCTGTGATTGGCCACAGGCCAGTGGGAAAAAAAGGTAAAATTTTCCAAATTTTTTAAAAAAAAAACCAAGGACTAAAATGATGTTGCACCTCCACCATTGCCCCATGAGGACATGTGGCAGCCTCTGATTGGCTACAGGCCGAGTGGAGGAAATTTCAAAAAATTTCCCCAAAAATTTTTCTAATTTTTTTTTAAGGATTTTTCCAACGGGAAAATTTCGGGCCGTGGGCCCGTCAGGGAAAATTTTCCCAAATTTTCCCACCAAGGAAGGAAAACTTTAGAGGGCCATAACTTTTTCTAGAAAGCTCAGTTTTGGGAAAACAAGGACTTTCTGGAAATATCTCGATGCCCTCTTTACACAAAAATCATAAATTTTACATTTTGATAAAGTTTAAGGGGTCAATTTTATGAAAATGTTCTGTAGGCCTTTTTAAAAGCAACTGGTAATTTTTAACTTATAAATTTGATTCAATTTGATCTCCTCCTTCACTCAACATGCCAAAAAGACATGGAGGATTGTTCTAGGAAGGATTTAGAATGTTTTAGGGAGGTAAATTTTCTCAATTGATTCCAATTTGAATTTTTCCAACAATTGACAGAAAATGACTGTGAAAAGGTTTAGGCTTGGATTTTGCAATGTTCTAAATTAATTATTAAGTGTTCTTTGTCAATTTGAGTTCCTTGATAATACAACATGCTAAATTTTGATGTTTCCAAGTTGATTATTATGTGCAGGCCCAAACTGTACATTTTAATTAAATTTATTTTCCAGTTTTAAATTTGCAACAGAGATCCATTTCTAGTGAATCTGTCTATCGATTTCATCATTCAAGTGTGGAATTTAATTTCTATTCTAGTCCAAGGCATTTAGTTGTTTATAAACAAATCATTTAAAAGATAAATTCTAAAGTCTGGTTTCCAATATAATATATTTCCAAAAGAGACAAAGTAATATAATTCCTTCATACGTATTTCTTATTTTTTTCCAATTGTTTTTCCAACAGGGATTTCATTCAACAATCTGATATTTCAATTTAAATCAATAATGCAAATGAGGGGAAAGTCTTGCAATTCTTTATTAATTCAAAAAGAAATACATCTTTATATTTTTTTAATTCCTAGAGCGCAGATATCAGATTCCAATTTCTTTCTTTTCCATTCAAAAAGAGATTCCCAAAACATGGACATGATCATAATTAAATTTACAATACAACTTGGAAAGAACATTTCATTCATTCATATATTTCCCAAGGAAGTTTAACAACTTATTTCCTTATATATTATCAACATACAACATATAGAATACATGTCTTTCTTTTTTGAATACAGAACTGATTACAGAGCATATCTCTTTTACATTTCAAAATTTACAACTCTCACAACCGATTACAAACATCTTTTCTTCACAAAATGCATTACAATTTCATCCACATCAAGTGGGAAAGGTTACAATGAAATGGATTTCACAAGGGACTGACAAACTGTCTTCTTCTACTCTAGAATAACAACATGCAAGTTTCCTTTTTCTTCCAGTTTGATCACAACAAAAGTGGGGGAAAGGCAATGCTCTCCACCCAACCAAGACATCCAATGAAAGGAGAATCCATCCTTCATCATTGGCCCCTAAGACCCAACCACAATACAATAAAAGGTGTGATTCAACCCATGGAAACAATTGGCTTCCACAAAACACACAACATTCTTTCAACATGCATATTTCAATATAAAACACAGTCCAAACAAAAACAATAGTTTACAACTACATTTGAAAACATTCAAATAGAACTCAGGCTTGATCATGCAAGCCAAAGGAGCAAGAACTATGGGGGAAGCTACTTATGCCTCCCAATGGGAATTGGGCATCCACCTGTAACATACCGCCAAATTAATTCATCACACATATCCTTATGCCCCCCCCACAATCCCTCCTTATGCCCCCATAGATTTCCTTATGCCCCCCACAAAGTAAGAAATGCAAGCTATTTCTTTTCCATGGTGGATCCCAAACCCAAACTCCCTCCACTAAATATGATGCCACTAGCATTCCCTTATGCCCCCCCACATGAATTCCCCATAGCCTTCTCCTACACCATCCCTATGGCAGTCTACCCAAACAACCAACAATTAAACAAAAACATGCACCATTCATACACACACAAAAGAAAATAACAACATAAAAGAAGAGATAAGCTCCTACCTTTCCATGGTAGCTTTTGTTTCCAATAGCAAGCTTTCAATGCCAAAAACATAGTCCCAAAACAACAATGCAAAGTATGAAATTATCTCCAATCTCCTCCAAAATCCACAAGAGCTCCAAACAGCAAAAATGCGCCCCAAAGAAGCATGCAAAATGATTCAACAACCCAAAACAAGAAAAGAGTTTGAATTTTATAGAAGAGGGAAGAGAAGAGGATGATGTGGATCCATGTAGGATGCCACATCACACATCCTCAAATCCAATCACAAAAGACAAAATTTCATTCTCCCAAGCACAATAAAGAGGTGGGTGAAAATATGACAATTTACTTACACACTCCAAAAAGCCCACACCCCAAAGGACTGAAAATTTAAAACATGAAGAAAGTGGAATTAAAACATGCAACATGATTAATAAAAATGCATTAAAAAGGGCTAAAATCAACCCTCCAACCATAGGTATGGTTGGTAAATAGATTTAAGAGGCATGGGACAAGTTTTACTTGTCCCACAAGCCTCCAAAAACAGCCCCAAGGACAAATTCGAATTTCCAAGGAGGTGGAGTATTTCATACTCCAAAATATGACTTACACAACTCTTGCAAAAACTTACACATCCCTTGCATATTAAATATAGAAGCCAAAAACTTCTATAATTACTTTTCCCATATCCCAATTTGATTAATTAAATTTTAACCATATGTTTTCTCACATTAATATACCACAATAATTAAATAAAAGAAAGGGACACATTACTAATAAAATACATACAAACAATAATAAAAGTACCCACATTAATAAAATACACAAAACCCATGGTCACATATAAAGGTGATCCCCCCCATGGGAATCCCTAACAACAACAAACACAACACAATAAAACAAGTTGCCATGGTGACCTTGTTGAATTCACCTAGAATTCCATTATGGTTGGTCTCTAATCCCCCGATGTTTGTTGTGATTTTTAACCTACAAAAAACAATATCTCTTCGGCCTCATGGCCATATCAGAACATCCAACATGATATAAATATAATTACGAAATCATTTTAAAAAATGAATCACAACAACATCGAAGTAATAACTATATCATTCATAATTTAATCAACAACTATATCATCATCATATAATGTCCATTTTCTAGTTCTACTCACAATATCCAAAATCACATGTTTGAACAACATTCATAAAACATCCATGTCAAATACTATATCATCATCCACATATGAGTGTCTCTAGTAATCATCGTGCATCATAACCAAATCAAGATCAACAATAATCCATGATCAAATGTCTAACATCATACTAAATCAAAGCATAATAATGTCCATAATGTAATCAACCATATCAAAATAAGTATCAACAGGTGTCAAAGGGAAGTGGGCACTACATCCCCCTCCCCTTAGACTCGACTTCCTCCTGGAAGTCACTGGGAAAAATGTGAAAACTAAACTCGTAATGAAGTAGCATCCTCCCATGTAGCTGCGGTCTCATCATATTTGTCTCACTACACCCAAACCTGATCAACATCTCTACCTTGAAGGCCCAGGTTCATATGATCTAAGATGTGAACAGGATCCACCATCACCTGTCCCTGATCCTACACCTGTAATGATGTCCAATCTAACACATGAGAAGGATATGTAATGTATCTCCTAAGAACTGAAACATGAAAAACATCACATATGCGAAACGAGCTAGGTTAAGGCATAAAGATGCTAGATGGTAGGCCAAAGGGCCGATACGCTCCAAGATCTCAAAAGGACCAATGAATCTAGGAGCTAACTTAGAACCTTTTCCATAATGGATAGGCCTCTTGTCTGGCCTGACACAAAGGAACACCTTCATGCCCACATTAAAACTATAGTCAATCATATGCTAATCTGCATACTTCTTCTACCTATCCTGTGCCTCCTACAATCTCCGCCTGATCAACACCATCTACTACTCCATGTCCCATAGAAGATTTGGTCCAAGAGAAACCCTATCCTCTAGCCTATCCCAGCTAAGAGGTGTCCTGCACTCTCTACCATACAAAGCCTAAAAAGTAGCCATGCCTATAGAACTTTGGAAACTATTATTGTAGGAAAAATCCACTAAGTACAGGTACTCCTCCCATTTAGACTGTTGATCCATCACATAAATCTTGAGCATGTCCTCTAAAATCTTATTCACCTGCTTAGTCTATCCATCTACCTCGGGGTGATATGTTGTACTGAAGTTTATTCTCATCCTGAGGACATATTGATATGTTGTACTGAAGTTGATAATGGTGTCATGGTGATATCCCAACATCATTAGCCCAACAATGAAATCCATGGAAATGGTGTCCCACTTCCATTCCGGTATAGCATTAGGATAAAGAAGGCTAGCTGGATGTTGATGGTTGGCCTAAACTCTCTGGAACTCTAAACATCATGACATGAACTGGGCCACGTCAGTCTACGAAGTCTCTCCAATGATACAGACCAATGCAATGGTGGCATGTATCTTCTTCACCCCGGGATGGGCTAAATAGATTGCATGATGTGCCTCTACCAAGATGTCCTGCCTCAAGCCTCCATATCTAGGAACATATATATGGCCTTTGTGCTTGAGAAGACCATCTGTCTCTAAGGAAAAACCATCAAAATTCCCCTCAAGGGGTCTTAATGGAGACTCGATCTCTACTCGTACTACAATGTAGAAGCTATCAAGAGGAAGCTGCTGAAGAATCCTGCTCTATAAATCTACGCTCACTGATGGCCATAGCCACATGTTTTCCTCTACTAAGAGCATCTACTACCAAATTATATTTCCCCTTCACATGCTTGATATCCATGTCATACTCACAAAGAAAATCCATCCAATGCTGTTGACAAGTGTTGAGATTGGGCTACATGAAGAGGTGGTTAAGATTCAATTGATCTGTCCTAAGTGTGAATATCCATCCAAGAAGAAAGTTCCTACATCAAACCAAAGAATGAACAACTATCACAAGCTCATGATCTTTGCGTTTGCAAGACTCAAAAGCCAGTACTCTGCCCTCCTACATCAACACACCTCCAAGCCCTGCTAAAGAAGCATTTGTGCAAACAAAGAACTCACCCTATGGATCCGACACTACAAGAATAGGTGCTGTAGTGAGGCACTCCTTCAGTATCCTGAAGGTCTACTTGCATCTGTCTAGACCAAAAAAACTTCTTCCCTTTTCTTTGAAGGGAAATGATAGGGTGCACAATCTGATAGAAGCCCTGAACAAATCTCTGGTAGTATCCTGATAATCCCATGAAGCTACGCACCTCCGTCATTGTAGTGGGTGCTGGCCAATCCATAATGGCTCTATTCTTGGAAGGATCGATGGTGATACCTTCCCCAGGAATGATATGTTCCAAGTATTGTACCTCTGTCTGAAAGAAATCACACTTCTCCAAGTTCCTGTGAAGTTTTTTCTCCCAAAGACACTGAAGAACCTGGCGAAGGTGCCTCTCGTGCTCCTCACGCGTACGTGGGTAAATAAAAATATAATCTAATAATATGAGCATGAAGTAATCTAAGAAGGTCTTGAATACCCTATTCATCAAACTCATAAATAATGCAGGGGTATTAGTCAAACCAAAAGGCACCACTATGAACTCATAGTGCCCATATCTTATGCGAAAGGTGGTCTTATGAATGTCCACCTCTGAAATCCTTAGCTGATGGTAGCCTGACTTAAGATCAACCTTAGAGAAAGCTGTGGCTCCCTTCATCTGATCGAACAAGTCGTCAATATGTAGAAGGGGATAACAATTCTTGATCATTACCTTATTTAGTTGGCGGTAATCTATATACAACCGCAAGGATCCATCTGTCTTCTTCACAAGGATCATTGGTGCACCCAAAGGGGATACATTAGGAAGGATAAGGCCTTTCTCCAAAAGGCCCTCAAGCTGTAACTTGAGCTCACAGAGCTCTGGGGTGGTCATCTGATAAGGTACCCATGAGATAGGATCTACTCCAAGAACTAGATTTATATGAAAATCAATCTCTCATAGGGATGCTAACCCCAGCAGCTCCCCTAGAAATACATATGCAAAATCTCTCAAAATGGGATGATCATTTAGTGATGATCCACTAGACCCATCCTTAGATCTATCACTGACTGTAATGGCATACATCTAACAACCCCATCGCACACACCACTTAAGTTGAATAGTGGAGATGGTGTGAATAGAAACACGTCTAGTTGGTTTCATTCTTGTGAATTCATGAGAGAGATTTTTTCTACTTGTGGAATAACAAAGAGTTAGCCATTTTTCTACTATTTTCCCATCTCTATTTTCCTCCATTCTCCTATCATGTACAACTCTTGATTTTCAATGCTGATGAATGAAGAACTTTCTATTTTCCATGACATATGAATGTGTGCATCTTTATATGCATGATTTAATCTATTCAGTAGCATTAAAATAATTTTATTTTGTTCTCTTTAATGCATGTGATAAAACTTCTAAGTAGCGTGTGCAGGAATTTGATTTTCTACTTGCAGCATTAGTAACTAACTAAAACTATGGATAATGGGGTATATCTATCATTAATATAAGTTTTGAATAATTGTAAATAAAATAAATGAATGTATTAAATAAGTATATATATTGATCCAAAAAACTATGTAAAAGGAAATTATAACCATAACATGCAAGAGGGAATAGGAAAGAACTTAGTTGAATAGAAGATGCTCATGGGATAGTGTTGCAGGGATGACTGGAAAATCTTGAAGTAGAAAAAATCATGAAAAATCCCTGAAAAGCATAGATCTGGAGTATTTTTCCATAATGTAGCGTCTATATAGGGACTGGGGCACCTATGGGCTATATGGTTTGCAAAATAGGTGCCTTGGTCTGTGTAAAATCTCTAAAACTGATCTTCACAGTTTTGAATTTTTTTCCAAAACCCTTGATGTCTATCGCATTATCTTTGTTGTACTACCCTAGATGTTGCTCATATTCCAAGATGATGACAAGACCTACAAAACACCAAGGAGTATCAAAACCCTTAAAAAATAAGAATTTAAATGAATGGGTCAGACTAACATCAGATGCCACAATAGCAGGCTTACTAATTGAGCATTGCACTACATTTCAGACCCAAATGTAGTTCTGGTGAATGTGTGCATAATATGCTCTAGGTGTTCTTGTGTCAGTCACACTTTGTGAAATAGCGATAAATAACTGGATGTAGAAAATGGAATAGAATGTAAGCATAGAATAGAATAGAATCATCCTCCTTTGTTGTCTATGATGAAGATGACCTAGCATTGTGCTTTGTAATGGAGCTATATGAATGCAAGTGATCTCTAATATAATAGATGGATGCAAATATAGATGGATGATAATAGTGACTAGTGCTTGGTCCCTCATTATTGTTTCATAACTTTATATTTATAGGGTTTTACTGATCTAATTTCATAATTAACCCCGAAATGGCTGACCACCAAAAATATAGGAAGGAGAAATGGCTAGAAAGATCCCAAAAGATGGTGGGAAAGTGTCAAGAAGGATCAGGGCACCCATAGTGGGACCTGGATGCCCATGGTCACCACAGTACTAGCCTAGGCACCCCAGTCAAGGATAAAATAATGGCACATGACCGAAATAGACTAGGCATATGGATGTAAAAGGTCAAGAATGACAAAATAAAGTAAAATAACATGGCCAAAAGATGGGGGTTAATTAGTACTTTCTTCACTCAAGAACCTTCTAAATAGTAGTATGAAACCGGGACAAATAATGTCTAAAGTGCTTGATTTTATGACTACATTTTTCCCCCACTTTATGTTGGTGAGCACAAAGCTCGATAACATAAAGTAGATAGAGATGCGTACCTGATGTCCATGAAGATTTTAGTAGAAAACATGTTGATGGACTAGACAAAGCATGGAATGACAAAAAATATGGAGCATGGAAACTAAAGATGAAAATGAACAAAAAAGTGATGAGAGTGAACCTAGGGTGGAAACGTGTGTATAGTTGATGATGCATGTGATGTACCTACATGATTAGTATGGTGTGTACTACCATGGAGTGTTATTTTATTTCCCCCATTTGAATTCTTATTTCTCATATGATTGGACCTGTAAGGAGAAAATGATCAATTAGTTAAATATGTATGAATGTATGTATGTATGTATGTATGTATGTGTAAAAATGTAATGTGAAAGCTGCATGTAAAATTATGTAAATGTAAAATACGTAAATGAAAAATTGTAAATGGAACATGTGCACTTGATCCATGTCAAGGGAAAGCGTGTAGAAGGATATCCTCTATTGTTGAGGTTTTTTGGGTGATCTGATGCCATATGTCGAATAATTATAGTGAGGAAATTCTCTGTGTCCTCCAACCTTTAACTACTTCCTTGAACTGTGTGTGAAGAGATCTCTGTATCATCCTAGTTTTTTGGAAAATCTAACACCAGAAGTAGAAGAGGTATAGGGAGGAATTTTGTGGTATGCTTTAACCTTTAACTGGTCCTTTGAATGCTAAGGACACCATGTCCTGTAAAATCCACTATGTATGGAGTTCATAGACTAGTTTGAAATAACTCATTGTATGTAAACCCACAATGCCAAGGGAAGAAAGCACACTCAATTGAACCAGTGTAAACTTGTTGTGTAGACTGTAAAACCCAAATTATGCCCCCCCTCTTTAGGGGCACATGTGACATCACTGATAGGAGAATGTGGCCCCAAAAGGGGACCAATTGCATGAACTTTAAAACTTTTCCTTGCAAGGGGAAGGGAACGTGTTTGGTAGAAACCAAGTTGCATTCAAACAAGGATGGATGGCCAAAGAAAAGTGTTAGTACCAACAAGAATGCATGTAAAATAAAATGTGTAATATATGTAAATAGTATAAATCTACCAAGAAAAGTATCGTAAACACGTAAGTAGATAAGTAAGCCGCAAAAAAATGGGTTACACTGAAACTAGTGTAAATGCACTGTGTATACTGTAAAACACCAAAAGAGGACCATCCACATGAACTCTAAAAATATTCCCTATAGGGTGAGGGAATTTTCTCGGTAGAAAGCAAGGCGCATTCAAAAAAGGATGGCTAGCCAAAGACAAGTGCTAGTATGAACAAGCATGCATGTAAAATACAGTGTGTAATCTATATAAACACTGTATAAGCTAGCAAGTAAATTAGTTTTAAAATGCAAGAAGATAAGTAAGCCAAAAAAAATTGGGTTGAAAACATGGGACATTACACATGATGTCGAAATACATGTAATGCCATCATTGCCAGAAACACAAACAAGTGTACACACGAACATAGGGAAAATCCCGCATACAAGAATCAAATAAAGACAAACAATGTAAAAAACAAGTATGAAAGAAAATATCCCTGCATAACAAATGTTGCACATGAAGCACCCTTTGGCATGTTAGAAAGATACTAGTATGTCAAAAGTGTGTATAACCAAGTAATGTAAAGTGCTAAGTACAAAATCAAATAATAACACCTGGAAGAGACAAATTTGGATTCCCCTACGGACCAATCTAGGAAGGGTAGAAGGTGAGCATCCATGCTACATGTAAGAGACTTGTATCTGTGATCACTACTAGAAAGATACCTAAAGAAGCATGTGTGGATGATATAGATAAATGGATGATATAGATAACTAGCATGTGTAATAAAGTGACCATGAACAAGCATAAGTAAGCAGGAGAAAGAGTAACCATAATATGCAATATGTTTTGGATAGATGGAATGGAATGCAAAATAGAGTGATAAAATTTGCATGCCCCCCAAGTGAATGGAAATGTATTCAATGAGGTTCATTTTTTTTCCCCATCAGTAGTCAAGAATGAACCATAAACAAGAGTGCGTCATCGGAAAATGGTCCAAGTGTGTATTGTGTTGAATGCATTGTGATGAGTATGTATGTGTAGTGATGATGACATGTGACATATAGATGAGATATATAGCCGAAGTGTATATGACGAAAAGATGAATATATGAGTGATGATTTATCCTAAGTGTATATCACTATGAGATGAATGGGTGAGTGATGTTTTATTCCTAAGTGTATATCACTAAAAGATGAGGAGTGGTGATGTAACGTAAGGTGTATACCACTAAAAAATGATAGAATGGGTGACAATTTAGCCTAAAGTGTATGTCACTAGGATGGAAATTTCGCATGCTGAAAGGTTGAATAGTAAATTTGTGATGAGTGTAAGGTCCATTTGATTTGTAAACCCTCGGCAGTTGAGTATGGACCGAGGAACTAAAGTGCATCATAAGGTAGTGAGTGTAATGCGTAGAAGATGATATAGTATAGGTGATGAACTTGTGGTGAGTAGAATGTATAAATATGCTATGTTTAGAATGCAAATTCAGGGTATGTATAATGTATAAAGTGGCATGTATATATATGGACTAGTAATGTAGTATGTAATATGATGTAATGCTAGACTCATAGATGGTGAGGACTAGTATAGTATGTAGAGTATGTGTAAAAATGTGTGAAGTAATAGTTATGTTATGTAGATAAATTAATAATGTAGTATGTAGGATAAGTAGTGTAGGATGTAAAATGTGTAGACAATGGTGTATGCATAATGACGAATAGCATGGTGTATAATGTATAAATGCACAAATGTAAAAATGTTGTAGACTAAATATAGAATGTGTGGTGTATGATGTGTAATTTATGAATAGATGTGTTGTATATGCCTAGTGTACAATGTGTGGGGTTCAAGTGTAGTAAGCCCTAAACATTCAAGTTTGAACGGAAGCACCAAAGCATGTCATCGAGTAATGATGATGCTATAGTAAGAATGAATATACATATGGTATGAAATTGAATAATGCAAATATGAGATGTGAGTAAATGTTACAATGATGTATACGTAAATGCTAAGAATTTGATGTATTACTATGTAAGAATGATAATGCAATAATGAGGCATATGTCTATAATGCTAATGTGATAGGGGGACGTGTAAGCTACTATGCCCCCATGTGTGTGTGAAAAAATATCATGTAAATTCATCGAGAAGATCATCATCCTTTGGGTCAAAGTCATATGGATAAGAATTAGTTACCTGATAAACAATAGTGTCTGGTTCATCATGTAAAGAGCCATTAAGTCGTAAGTAATACATTCCCATATCATAATCCTCATTCATGAATGAAGGAAGAGGAGAACCGTGTACATACTAATGAGTGATATTTTATGAACAGCCAAGAAAAGAACTATTATAGATAAAAAAACTACTAAAGGAAATAGGAAAAGAAATGTCTATATGACTAAGATCTAATGTGCCTCAAATATAAGTAAGCCAAGATTCCCCTAATGTGAGTGGAGAATAATGAGGGTTATGTGATAAGTACACCATAAGTTGAAATACACACAAACCATAAGTGGAAGTAATATTGATAAATCCATAGTAGAGATGAGGGTCATGAGTAGAAGGAAGAAGATCCTCATAAGTGAAAATAAGAAGATCTAGACCATCATGGGATCATATAGTGACATCGCATGTAGGATCAAATGGAATATGTTCTTGTTAGTGCAAATATACCCCCTAAATAAACTTCAGATATGTAGTCCAGAATTAGGTCATTTAGTGTGATTGTAAAACATTGAGTTTTCTCCAAGGTGTGGGACCTTTCAAGGTGAGAAAACTCTCCAGAGAAATCTGGTTCTTACCCCTCTATTTAGGTGTATGCATGAATTTTGCAGAGGTTCAATGCTAAATCCTACTCTAGATTCCAAGGAGACAGAGTTAAAAGATGCAAAAGGAAACAAAACTAAATAAAATGGTGATACACCAAAGGAGTGACAGACCTCTGTTTTTGCAAATAAACAGATATTAAAAGAATGCAATACTAGAACATGCAAAATTGCCAAAATGTAATGAAGGATCATAAGGATATAATAAATGCAAGAAAGGATTGAAAATTCATTCAAAGAGCATGCTTTATCATTCCCAATTTTTTGATATGATGCATTACAATTGAAAAGAGGAAAAACATGTATTACAGTTCCATTAAGAGGCTTGAAACTCCATGAATTCATGTGCCAAGGTGAAGAGGGGAGACTGCAAGAACAAAAACATCCAACCCTTAACAAATGAGCCAAATCTGGGTTTTAACAATGAAGCAGAATGAAGGAAAGGTAAAAAACATGGAAAAATTGATTTTAGATCCCCAACCACCAACAAGATCCATTAAAACAGTAAGGACACCCTCACAAATTCATTTTTCGATGCATTTGGCCATGTTGGAGAAGAAATGAGTGCCATACTTCATCAATTTTGGTGGTTGGGGGCTGGTTCTGCATTTTTTCCCATGCCAGAGACATTTCTTCATTTTTATCCCAACAAACCCCATAGAATATCAAAATTTAATATTCCATCATGTGGAGAATTTTAACATATTTCCAATGATACTAAAAATGTGAAAATCCAAGCTCTAGATCAAAAGATATGGCCCTCTGAAGATTTAGGGAAAAACTGGTAAAAACGGAGTCAAAATCGGGGTCGGGGGGGGTCAAACTTAAAAAATTTCCCTTTTGGAAAAATTCCACAAAAAACTCCATGCCTCCACCGTTTCAAGACACGTGGCATCACCTAGTTCGTTGATGGGGCGTGGCCTTCAAAACAAGATTGTGCCCCTCTTCGCCACTTTGGAAAATTTTCCATAAATCCTCCATGGGTCCGCCACTCTGAGACACGTGGCACCTTCTGGTTGCTTGGTGAGGATGCACCTCAACTTTTAACTTTGTTCCCTTTACAACTTTGGAAAATTTTCTAACATCCTTCTGCCGCCTCGACTCCCGTTGCTAACAGGACACGTGGCACCTTCTGGTTGCTTGGCAGGGATGCGCTTTTATTTTTCCCTTTGATGCACTTTGACCAAATGCCAAAAAAATTTGAAGTCCTTCCACCACCCTACTCCTCCCTGACACATGGCACCATTTCATTTCCTTGCAGAATTTCGGACCAAAATTTTCCCTTTTACCCTTTGACCCCAAAAGGCTAAGTGCTAAATTTTTTCCCGTGGGCCCGCCTTGGGAAAATTTCCCATCCAAACTCCAGTAAGCCATAACTCAAAAAACACAAGAAGTTAGGAGGACTTCTTTACCTTTCTAGAAAGAGGAAGAAAAATCCTATCTGATGAAGCCATCTGTAAGAAATTTTGAGTGCTTTTAAAGTTACAAAAATCTTCTTGCAGAAAAAGGAAGGAAGAATGAAGGCAAGTTAACCAAAACAAGCATGGGCTTATTTTGGATAACAATTTTGGTGACTCAGAGGGGTCATCTACTTGCTGGATGAAGTGACCAGCTTCCTATAGCAATCCATTGGGCAAGGGGGTCATGAACTTAACTTCTTGTTACTCTCAATTCATTAGAAAATCTCTAAGATGAAGATTGTGAGAGTAGAAAATCACTTTAACCTGGAACATGATCTGTAAAAGATGCATCCTTGGGGCAAAAAAACCTGTGCCAAAGCACTTAGGGAAAAGTAGATCTAAGCTACAACAAAACAATGTGCATAAGCACTTGGAGGAATAAAAAATCTAAGCTAATATGTAAAAGGTGAGAGGTTTCCCTTCGAGTAGCAATGCTTTAGATGGATTCCATTAATTGGAATCTGCGGTTCCTCACCATCCAATGTAGATAATTGGAAGGCATTACTATTTTTGCATTTTTTGACCATGTAGGGGCCACTCCCAATGGCATCAAATTTTGAATGCCTTCCTAGATTTTATCAGTCTGCATCCCATTTCAACACTAAATCTCCAACTTGGAAAGTTCTAGCCTTAGCTTTCCTATCAAAGCTTCTCTTGATCAAAGCTTTGTCCTTCTCCATTGTTTGGGCTGCATGCTCTCTAATTTCCTAGAGTTCCATAAATTCTACATATCTAACCTCCATGGGCTCATACTCCAACAATTCCAATTGCTTCATGAGTTCCAATGTTGGCAACTCAAGTGACATAGGCAAGACCACCTTTTTCCCATTAAAAAAGTATGAATGAAGAGTTACCTGTGGATCTCTTGGGAGTTATCCTATCAGCCCATAAATCTGATTTGAGCTTAATGTGACAAGTCCTTTGATTTTCTTCAAGATTCTTCTTGATGATCCTTAATATATTCTTGTTGGTGGACTCAACTTGGCCATTACCTTGATGGTAATAATTTGATGAAGTGCTCAAATAGTTCCCATTTCTAACAACCCATTCAGTTACCTTTGATCCTATGAATGACAATGCATTATCTAATATTATAGTGGCAAGTATACCAAATTTGGTTGATATCCCCTCATAAAATTCTAGAATGCTAGATTCTTTTTCCTCTTTGAGTGCCACCCCCTCAATCCATTTGGTGAAGTAGTCTGTTGCTGTTAGAATTCATTTGTGCCCTTGGCTTGATTTTTGATTAATGACTCCAATGAGGTCCAATCCCCATTGCATGAATGGCTGGTCAACTGAGATTGGGTGCAATGGAAGTGCTTATAACCTCTCTTTTCCTATGAAGAATGTAAAACTCTTGTACCTCTTGATCCATGCATAAAAATCACTAAACACTTTGGGCCAATAATAACCAGCCTTCATGATCTTGAGGGATATCACTCTTGGAGTAAAATGACCCCCAGCTGATCCATTATGGAACTCTTCTAACATTTTCTCAAGCTGATTTGTTCCAATGCATCTCAACAACACTCCATTGATATCTTTTTTGAACAAGATGCCATCAACAAGTGCATACAGAATAGCCTACAATCTGAAGTGTCTTCTTTTGGCTTTGTTCATCTCTGGAGGGCATAGGCCTATTTGTAAGAAGTGAATTATGTCTTGGGTCTAGCAAGGATTGAGCACACCACCATTTTCTTCTTGAACATCTCTTTGTTCTTGGTTGTCTTGCAGCACTAAAACAACATTCTTCTCTTTGCTTGCTTCAATTGGTTGACTCAAGGCCAATTTCTCACACAATCCCTTTCCTTGGATCATCTTGGTGACTTTGATCTCAATGTCATGTTTCATGACATGAGTAATCCACCCTGCACGTTTTTCATTTAGATCTTTGTTGAGGAGGAAGTCTTTCACTACCACATGAGAAACCAGTAGTTGAATCTTGTTGTTTGAAACTAGATGCTTGAATTTATTCAAGCTCCTAATCACTGCAAGAACATGATTCTCAATTAAGGAATACCTTACTTCATAGTCCTCCAAGCTTTGGCTAAAGAAGGAAATTAGCTGCTCTGCATTTTCTTCATTCTGTTGTACTAAAATTGAAAAAATTGTATCATCACCGCCAAATGCATAAAGGATGAAGTCTTTGGAGAAATCTGGGTTAAAGAGAGTTGGATCCTATGAGGTAGCTTCTTTGATTTCCTCAAAACTTTCCTTACCTTCAACTGTCCATTTGAATGCCACACTTTTCTTCAACATCACATTTTTTGGTTTGATAAGGGCTGCAAAGTTTAGAACAAACCTTCGAATAAAGTTGATTCTTCCCAAGAAACTATGAAGAGCCTACTTATGTCTTGGCAATGGCAGTGCTCTTATTTCTTCAACCCTCTTTGGATCAATTACTAACCCTTCTTTGGAAACAATGTGGCCTAGGAGCTTGCCTTCATGAGCTAGGAATATGCATTTTTTGGGATTCAAGGATACCCCAAATATTCTACATCTTTGGAACACTTGTCTCAAATGAAAGATATGGTTTGTTGCACTTTGAGAAAATGTAGTAATATCATCTAGGTATATCGGCACTATTTTTTTGATCAATCCCTTGAACTCCATATCCATTTCCCTTTGGAAAGTAGCTCTAGCGTTAGACAACCCAAATGGCATTTTTTTACTATGCATAGGTTCCCCATTTGGTGGTGAAGGCTATTTTGAACTGATCATATTCCTTTACCATGATCTAATTATACCCTAAATAACCATCTAGCAATGAAAACCTCTCAGAGCCAACAACAACTTGCAAAATCTGCTCCATAGAAGGAAGTGGGTAGTGATCCTTGAGGGATGCTCTATTCAAATCTCTAAAGTATACACACAACCTGATTTCTCCATTCTTCTTTCTAACTCAAACCAATTTTGTAACCCAACTTGAATGCTTGATGGGGAATATAATACTTGCCTCTATTAACTTATTCAATTCCTTCTTCATGAGAGGCTCAATGTGTGGATTGACTGGTCTCTTTTTTTTCCTGATGGTCTTAGCACTTGGATCTAGTTCAATGGTGTGTTGAGCTAGCTTGGGATTGAAACCTCTCAATTCTTCATAGCTCCAAGAAAATAAATCCAAGAACTCTTGGAAAAGTTGCATGAACTCATACCTTTCTTTCTCAGTTGCCACTTTACCAATTTGAAGTGATTTTCCTTCCCCAACTGAGATTGGCTTTGAATCCCCTCCCTTGACTTGGATGTTTGATTTCTACTTCCTAAATTGATCATTAGGATTAAATATGGACTCTAAAGTCACAAGTCCTTTTGGAAATTTGTTGGTTCTCAGCTATACCACTTGATCACCATACTATTGTTCCAACTTTTCTTGATTTTTGGTTGAGAACTTAGCTTCCTCTTACAAGAGATTGATGATTTGTTGGTCACTCTCAAACACTTTCCAGCTTGCATTATTATATGGCATTGGGCCTCACAATCACATGGATGTTTGGCTACATTTTATCTCTTTTGATACTTTCCACAACATCAAAAGTTTCTCCAACTGCTGCAAGCCTATCATTAGCTTGGTTCTCTTTCCTAGGGATGGAGTTGATGCCAAAGCCCTCAAAATACTCAATGAGATCCCACACCCTATTTTTATAACTTTTGAGTAGGTCGTTCTTAAAAGCATGAATTTCCTTTAACTTGGTTAACAATCAGCTCACTATCACCAAATATTTTTAAGTTTTTGATGCCTCTTCTCCTTGACCAAGGTAATCCATGTATCAAAGCTTCATATTCAGCAGTGTTGTTAGAACATGCAAACTGAAATATAAAATCTGAATAATAATTAATGCCTTGAGGTGAAACAATCATAGCTCCTCCTGCACCTTGTCTACTTCTTGAGCCATCAAAGAAAAACTACCATACCTCATTGTCATCTTTATGGTCTGGCTTGGTGATGCTAAGAAGAGGCTGATTTTCTTCATGCATGTAATAGACTCCTAGTTTAGATTCCTCTATTTCCTTGTAGGGATCAAAAGCATGTACCTTGCTTGCCCATTCATCAAGAGTCAAATATCAAATGATTCCAACTTGGGTGTCAGCTTCATGAGTGCTTGGATAATCCTCTTGATCAGACGTTGAATAATTGGCTCATTGATTGGGCTTGGAGTATGAGGCTCAATGTGAAATTTTGCAATAGGTTTGGACCTGATTGTGGCCTTGGCTCCATACCTTGCCTAAATAGCATGTGTGACCAATCAATAGATAGGTAGCCTCCAAGATGTGAAATCCCTTGACAAACATATGGCAAAGTGTGGTGGCAAATCAATCACTGACACATCTTGCAAAACAATGACATTGGGTCATGCATGTAAAGTAAGGCTCAAATATTTAATTACTCCAACTATTTCTATTATTGTCCCATATAATTGCACCACTCCCTTGGATATGGCTTCATATTGAAGGCCCAACTAATGAGCTATTCGCTTGGGCATCACGGAACTACTTGCACTAAAATAAATCATGCAATTATGCACTAGTTTATCTCTAATGATCAATGAAACATAGAATGGAGGGGGCTTCAAATTTTTACCTTGTTGTCCTCCATGATTCCCCTCAGGTTGAGTGGAATTTGTGAGTACCTTCTCTTGCATACGAGCTTGCTGATTTGAGGTTGACCAATTCTTCATGGCAGCTTGCAATAGATCCCTTTGTCTTGGAATGGATAGTGACTCTCACATAGATATGTTCACATTGGTCTTCTTCATTTTTTCAATGATGTTAAATGGGGATGAAACATCTCTTTGCTGCCCTTTAGTTTGCACAATCTTTTCTTGTACATGGGCTACAACAGCTGGCATTTGAGCTGGTCTAGAAGGTGGCTTGGGCTATCTTTGCACATTTGGAACTACATTTTACTTTCCAACACCTTATGGAGTCATGGAAGGTTGTGAATCACTTGGATCTAATGGCTTCCCTTCACCAATATTCCTCTTCTTTTACCATGTGTTAGTTGCTACAATTTGAGAAGGTGTTTGATTCATACCACAAAAATCCTCAGCCTGCCAATTCACAAGTGTAGTCTCATTTGGAGTTATATCTTGTTGAGATGTCCCTTGTTGTTGGTTTTTTTCTTAACTCACTTCACTCTCTACACCGGTTTTTTTCACCATCAAAGCTTGGTTTAAAGCACCATTGAAGCACATAGATTGGTTGTGAGGTTCACTACATGGGAAACACCAGTCATACCCTTGAGCTATATTATTTTTTACTGGCAGTAAGGCTTTAGAGGTGGATGCAACATTGGGGTTATAGGGTTGAAATGGTCTATTGGGAGGAGTCCTTGCTTGATTTTTATTTTCAGCTGGGTTGGGTGGCCTATTAGGCTGATATGGTTGTCTATTAGGCTAAGTTTGAGGCTGATAAGAAGGCCTAAAAATTTGAGCTTGCTACCTCTTGAGTGTAACCAACTCATTTCCCAAATTTTGTAATTATTTCATAACTTCTTGAATCTCATTTGAGGCACTAGAGGATGAAGTAGAAATTTAATTTGAACTCTGATTTCTAGGAGTGGGAACAGGAGCTAAAGTAGGTACTTGACTAGTAGTTGGGCTTCCCAACTCTGGATATAAGGGCATAGGAGGCCTAGGTGCAAGTTTACCAGATTAGATCAAACATTTCTCAGCCCTAATGGTGATGTTGTAAGTTGCACGTAGAGTTACACCTCCCATGGATTGGATCAACATAGAAATGTTAGAATTTACAGCCTTTAGAAAGTATAAGAAAACACCTTGAGCTGATGGCCTCACTGCCAATGGGATTCTAACCTACATTCCTTGAAATATGAAATTGAAGTCTGTTAGCTGCTCATTAGGAGCTCTCTTGATAGTTGTCAGTTACTCCAATAGAGACAAGCTGTCCCCTTTCTCTCCAAATTGGTTATGGAGGGTTGTATACAACTAGTTCCAATTTTGGATAGAGCCTGCATCAAGGCTCCTAAACCATTGCAAAGCTTTCCCTTTGAATAAATATGCCAGCAATTTCATAGTAATCTCCATCTCAAAAATCTCATGGATTGTACAAACATTAGCAATGTCCTTGACATGATCATCAGGATTGGTCTAATTTTCTCCAGTAAAGTATGGGATGTTCTTCAATGCTACAATTGGAACTAGGTTTTGTGTATTGAGAGCAAGTGGGCCGCTGCTAGTAAAGTTGACATAAGGATTGGGTTGTGCCATGTTGATTGGCATGAGAACCCTTGTTGATTGGATGAAAGGTCTATCAGGTGGAGGAGTTGATAGAGTTATGTTTGGTGGAGATGGATACCTTTGAGTCTTTCTTCCTCTTTCTCCTCTTTTTGGGGATAATTGCATATATATTATACAATCCCTCTTGTGTAGTCCTTGACCTTGTTGGGATCCTTCTCATGAATTTAGTTGATTCTATTCTTTTGGAGTCACCAGATGTGCAAATCAAGGCTCTTTAAAGAAAGAAACTTACAAAAATTACACATCAAATTTTTTGTAATGAAGATGAAGACCTCTAAGGTCCCACCAGGTGTGCCAAAACTATTAGTGCAAATCTACAACACCCCTTAAAAAACCTTCAGATCTGCAGTCTAGAATTGGGTCATTTAGTGTGATTGCACAACATTGAGTTTTCTCCAAGGTGTGGGACCTTACAAGGTGAGAAAACTCTCCAGAGAAAGCTAGTTCTTACCCCTCTATTTATGTGTATGCATGAATTATGTAGAGGTTCAATGCTAAATCCTACTCTAGATTCTAAGGAGACAGAGTTAAAAGATGCAAAAGGAAACAAAAATAAATAAAATGGTAATACACCAAAGGAATGATGGACCTCTATTTTTACAAATAAACATAGATCATAAAAATGCAACACTAGAACATGCACAAATTAAAAAAATGTAATGAAGGATTAGAAGTAAATAATAAATGCAAGTATTGAAAATTCATTCAGAGAGCATGCTTTATCAGTCCCAATTTTTTGATACGATGTATTACAATTGAAAAGAGGGAAAAAAGTATTTCAATTCCACTGAGAGGCTTGAAACTCCATGAATTCACATGCCAAGGTGAAGAGGGAAAACTACAAGAACAAAAAGGTCCAACCCTTTATAAATGAGCCAAATCTAGATTTTAACGATGAAGTAGAATGAAGGAAAGGTAAAAAATGTGGGAAAATTGATTTTAGATCTCCAACCACTGATAAGATCCATTAAAACAGAAAGGGCACCCTCAAAAATCCATTTTTTGATGCATTTTTCCATGTTGGAGAAGAAACGAGTGTCATACTTCATCAATTTTGGTGGTTGGGGGTCGGTTTTATATTTTTTCTCGTGCTAGAGACATTTATTTGTTTTCTCCCACTAAAACCCACCAAAAATCAAAATTTAATATTTCATTGTGTTTATAATTTTAACAACTTTCTAATGATACCAAAAACATGATAATATAAGCTTTGGATCAAAATATATGGCCCTTTGAAGATTTACGGAAAAACTGGTAAAAACGGAGTCAAAATTAGGGTGGGTGGGGTCAAACTTAAAATTTTTCCCTTTTGGAAAAATTACCCAAAAAGCTTCGCATGTCCACTACTCCGAGACACGTGGCATCACTCGGTTTGTTGATGGGATGTGACCTTCAAAATAAGATTTTTCCCCTCTTCGCCACTTTGGAAAATTTTCCAAAAATCCTTCGCGGGTCTGCCACTCTAAGACATGTGGCACCTTCTGGTTGTTTGGTGGAGATGCACCTCAACTTTCACCTTTGTGCCATTTACAACTTTGGAAAAATTTCCAACATCCTTCCACCACCCTCACTCCCACCACTGACAGGACATGTGGCACCTTCTGGTTGCTCAGCGGGGATGCGCTTGTATTTTTCCCTTTGACACACTTTGACCAAATGCTGAAAAAACTTGAAGTCCTTCTGCTACCCTGTTCCACCCTAACATGTGGTGCCATTTCATTTCCTTATGGGATTTCAAGCCAAAATTTTCCCTTTTACCCTTTGACCCCAAAAGGATAATTGCCAAAAAAATTCCCGTGGGCCCACCTTGGGAAAACTTCCCCTCCAAACTCTTTTGAGCCATAACTCAAAAAATAAAAGGAGTTAGGAGGACTTCTTTACCTTTCTGGAAAGGGGAAGAAAAATACTATCTGATGAAGCCATCTCCAATAACTTTTGAGTGCTTTTAAAGTTAGGAAAATCTGCTTGCCAGAAAATGAAGGAAGAATGAAGGCAAGTTAACCAAAACAAGTATGGGCTTATTTTGGACAACAGTTCCCAATATAAGTCATTCTAGAAAATTATGCAAGGTAACAATGGGTGTGCTTAGGTAGATAGTGCATGTGAAGATGGATGTGACAGAGTGATTGTAAATCAAGAATTTCACGCTTGTTACCTTTCCAAGTTAATGCACCAAACTAAACACAAAAACCCTGAAAAACTCCAATAAAATCGATACCTGATGGAGATGTAGATGGATGAGGAATCCGATGTAGACAAGATGGGTGCACACGAGCAATTCGCACAATAGATCTGAGTAACCTGCAAAACACCGATGCTTGACAGAAAAAGATCACGTTAAAAGATACTTAGGTGGACTGACCGAGAAGCGGGTCCAGGAAGCGATAAGCTTCCTCGGCGGATGTCAGTCCACGTTTTCAATTAAGAAAAGAAGCATACATGATAAAAGATGTAAGTAAAAAGATAGATCTTCTGATTGCAGTAATAAGATAGAATCTAAACAGCAGACAGAAAGCACAGAAAACAGGGAACTAAGAAATAATGCTGAATTTGTGTTACCTGTGTCCTTTTACCTGTCTGCAGGGAAATCGGCGTCGACTGGGTAGAATCGGCATCGACTGATGTGGTCGGCGTCGATTGAGACTAATCGGCGTCGACTAGGTGAGATCAGCGTCGACTAAAAACAGATCGATCAATCAGGGACTGTGCGATAAGATTCGGGAATTAGAAGATGAATGTGGTCTGCTGGATGTGCCGCAGTTGGCGAGACACTAGAACAGAGTCACCAGATGATAGATGGTGGTGTGCAATGCTGATGTGACAGGGACAGAGTAACGGTGCTCCTCTCAAGGATTGATTTAGACAGGATCTGCCCTAATTTGATACAATTGATGTTAAGAAGATCTCTCTTTCTCACAACCTGTATCTCTCTCGCTCTCTGATCGTGCGTAAGTGCTTCCTTTTTTCGCCTGTTCACTCTTTCGCTCGTTCGTGATCTCTTTTTCGGTCCCTAGAACTGAGTTCTGGACTCGCTTTTATAATCGGCGCCGCTCCTAGAAAATCGGCACCGACCATATGGGTTGGCGCCGATCGCGGAATAGACTTCCGAGATGGCCAAAATGAGTGATTTCAAGAAAGATAAGATTTATCCCGAATACGGGAAATATCCTGCTTAGGGAAGAGGAAAAATAGATGTGGTACATAGATAGAATAAATTTTGGGTAGATAAGTGATTAAGATGCATGGGAAGAAGCGTAATCAAATATTTAATATTTAATCACTCATGGGTAAGATGTGATGGGGTGAATTAAATTTGGAATAAGTGATTAAATCACAAATTGGATAGTATCCCAAGGGGATAGTTGGTGACGTCAAACGTGCCCCAGGTTACCTAAGCAAGTAAAAGGATGAGAGGGACACTAAATTGAGTAACCAATTTTAAGTGTCTACATTTTGCCCCTTTTTGTCAAGTAACTTGCGATAAGCAAGGTTATGAGACAAAAACAAAGGGATGGAAGAAGGGAAGAAAGAGTGATGATGTGATCCCCCCTCAAACTAGGGATGGGATGGATGATAGAACAGACGATCCCAAGTTTGAAAAAGGTAGATGAAAAATGCAGGATGCCCCAGTCAGATGCCTGGAGTAGATCTGATCATTGATGACGCATAAAAATAAATAAAAGGCAGCGACCTAAGGAACTCACATTGGTAGGGCAAACTAGCCGGTCTTCTCATGAGACGACGTTAGTGCCTACAGACCCATGAGGGTAAGGAGAACTGCAAATTAGTTAGCATCTAAAGAGAGACACATTGGTAGGGACAACTAGACGGTCTGCAAAGTAGACGACAGTTAGTGCCTACAGACCCGTTTAACTCTAAGCTACCAGAAAGTACGAGTGTCCCACGCAAAGGGAACAAACCCGAAATAGACAAGGATATCTAAAAAAAATGTGCCAAAAGGCAAAATTCAGCACACAACAATGATCAGATAGATAAGTAAGCCAAGCATCAACACTATGGCAAACAGATACAGAAAATCCGGCGGCGACCAAACTAATCGGCGACGACTAGAACAAACGGCGTCGACCCAAAAAAATCGGCGCCGACCCATCCAGGCACATATAAATATGCGAACGCAAAACGTAAACGATTTATTTTCAACGTGACGATTGATTCAGAGAGAGACAGATTTGTGATTTGAGCATCATGGAAGCCTCTGGGAGCGGTCAGAAGCGCAGAAGGACACGACCTGGGGTAAGTGATCATTCTTGAACCCACTTTTCTTAATTTATATTTTTTTTTTGTTTGATTTTTTTTTGCATGGGAGGCCGGGGTCCGGTTTATGTCCGGCCAGGCAGTCGGTGCTGATTGGTTTAATCAGTGTCGATTGGTTTTGGATCGGCGTCGATTGGTATTAATCGGCGCTGACTAAAATGAACGACGGCCGATTTTACCAAATTGACACCGATTGAAAGATATTCATTTTTTTTTAATGGTTTTGGAAGATGTGATTTGGGGAAATAAGAGACTAATTATGTTTTTGATGTCGTGGATGCAGGCACGAGAGGCTCTTCATATGAGGGACGCCATTCCGGAGTTATTGGAGACGATTCTTCCTGATGTGACAGATGCAGACTGGCAGCATTTAGAGCTAGCCGGGCTCGGGGGTTTCAGATATTATAGACGAGTGCCACGAGATGTGGAGCTCATGCGGGCATTAGTGCAATGGTGGGACAACCACACGTGCACTTTTTGGTTCAGGATGGGTGAGATGACTATCACACATGAGGATATATTCAGGATCCTGAGATTGCCGATTGCTGGGGACCCGATTGAGATCACACCTCGGGAGCAGCAGCAGAGGGCCCTAGGTCGGTCATACAGAGATAGGGCAGATGACTCGGAGATAGTGTCTGGGGTAGTGAGGATAGCCTCACAGTATAGGCAGGGATAGCCCTCGGAGTAGTACGGGATTAGTGCTGATTCAGATGGCTATATCCTATTTTGCCCTGCCAGACTCAGGAGGTAGGAGATTCCCATTGTTACTATTAGACTGTGTGTGCGACATCTTGCAGTACAGACAGGTTTTTGCCTTCACCAATGCCCTGATAGCTCAGATATATCATGAGCTATGGATGTACACCACTGGCCGGAGGACAGGGATTGATGTCAGTTTTGTGCTACATTGCTGGGCATATGAGCACATAGCGGTGATCAGGCCATCCAGGCTTCCTTGGATGCCAGCAGCGGTGGGAGGCATTGATTATGGATTTCGGAGATGGCGGGCTGACATGGCCGCAGGGGATACAGGTAGATCGGCTGAGTGGTACTCTGAGCGTTTTAGGACGCTTACACCAGATCAGGTCATCTGGAGACCATATCGGGCATTTTCGACATGGGCTGGTCAGGATGCCCACTTAGTAGCACTGAGATGGAGCCAGGTTGTCAGGGGCCGTAGGCATGATATGTGGGAGCGAGTCCCATTCATGCGGATACTGAGACAGTTCGGCCTAGTACAGACAGTGCCGACCACCTACACGCCATATAGGCGGGATAGCAGGGAGACGGATTTGCAGGTTTTGATCCCAGCAGACCCATTGAGAGAGACCCCACCCTCCACAGACAGTGATGATGATGCGGGGGGTGGATGAGGGCTACGCAGCATGGTATGACACAGAGCTTCCACGACATCTCCCGCCCTCTATAGATGCTGATGAGGAGGACATAGCTGCTACGCTGGACAGATTAGAGGGAGGGCATGCCACCCTCACACAGACACATCAGGTAGCTCTGGAGGAGATCAGGGATTTGACGGAGGAGAGGGATGCCCTGATTGTGGAGAGAGACACCGCTCGCCAGGAGTGAGATATAGCGATCCAGCAGAGGGATCGCTACCTTCGGCATAGGGAGGCCCTCAGGGCCAAATATGGAGAGACCGGTGCCACATCAGAGTTTGGTACACAGGGCACGACCCTAGGAGGGGCACCAGTAGCATCGTTACGAGCACCAGGTACTGTGAGCCTGAGCACATACCAGTCTCTCCTCGCTGAGGTGAGATACTACGAGGATTGCCCTAGCGCAGCATGCCCCAGATGTGCCTCGATACAGGGCAAGGAGGAGAGTAGCGACGGCTACAGCGAGCGGAGCCTCAGGTGGAGGGAGTACTGGGAGAGATCGAGGTGGGCCGAGACCTCCAGCAGCAGGTGCATCGAGCTCGATAGGCGGCGGCCAGGGAGAGACAGCTAGGTGCAGAGGAGGGTGGAGGGGATAGTGTCCTCCACGCTTCAGATTTTACTATATAGAGATTTGATAGATTTTGTATCTGTATGGTGATGTAGCCTCGATTGGAAGGCATTGTTTAGATGGCTTGATTGAAAGCCACCCATTTTTGTACAAACACATATGTATATATAGATTCATTATTTGTGTCATATAATTGTACTCATGCTTTTAATTTTGGATATACATGGATAGATGGATATAGATATAGACTGATAGAGGATAAAATAGATGTGATTGGATAGGTATAGACTGATAGATGATAGAAATGGATGTGATTAGATAGATTGATATGTGGATAAAATAGATGTGATTGGATAGATATAGATTGATAGATGATAGAAATATATGTGATGTGGATACAACTTTGATAGATGGATGTGATGTAACTTGGGTGTACATGTGTTTGATGTTTGGATTAGATATGGATAGATATAATGTACCTTGGATGTACATTTTGGTGGATAGATTGATGGATGTGATTGATGTATAGATTAGATATAATGTACCTTAGATGTACATATTTTAAATATTTTGATGGATAGATAGATGTAATTTTAATGAGAATGAATAAAGATAGATGTTTTGATAGATAAGAGGAATTTTGATAGAAGATAAATTGTGATTGAATTAACATGTGAAATGTCAATTTAATAGGATGTAAGAGCCAAAGATGTAAATGGAAACAACCGTGACTTAGAAGAGAAGACACTCGGAAAAGAAGGGAAATGATAAGTCGGACTTCCAATCGACCATAGATAAAATCCAGATAAGAAACCGAAAGACCAAGCATACAAGGCCCTATATAATATTAAAATAAACCTGACACTAACTAGTCGCAAACCAGATCTAGGATAGAAATGGAAAGAAAAGTAAGTATCTTGTCGGAATTTACAAGGGACAGGATACATGTCCATGATAGGAATATAGGATTCTCCATATGATCGACAAAAGGTCTTAAACCTCAGCTTCATGACTTTGACAGAAAAGCAAACTGATCAATGCAGGAAGTTTGCTTGATATGGAAAGACTGATCGATGCGAGAAGTCTTTCAGTGATGCTAAAAAGTGTATAAACTGACTAGAAGGCTGATTGATTACAAGAAGCCTTGAATATTTCTTTGAGAAACAGCCATCCTTCAAGGGAGCGGTCTGTATTTTGAGTTTTAATGATAGCCATCCTTCGAGGGTATGGTCTATTTTCTTTTTGATTCACTTGATAATGTATGGATAGCTGTCCTTCAAGGGATCAGTCTATCTTTTGGATAGCATCTTTTTTTTTTTTTTTTTGAAACTTTTTGAAAGAAGCTGAGTTTAGACCTAGATAGATCAGATGGAGGGGAAGAGAACAAAGAAGAACATGCACTCATGCCCCGAGTAGATATGAGTAAGATAAGTACTTGGGATAGATGAAGTGGTGATTAAGGTATTCCTACCATGAGGAGGAACATATCCAAAAGAAACGTGCAATGAGTAGAGCCGTGATACTCATATTTAAGGCAAATGAGGCAATAGGCGGAGAACCACATGATTTCAAATCACCACCAAAGTAGATGACTGGTTATTAGGACGGATGGAAGATCTGAGTTGCGACTAGATTTGTGTAAGATAGATTTTAACAATAGAAGGGCCGTAGATGCAAGGCATTGAGAGGTTTCGCCTCAGGTACACCATCGGAGGATAAACGAAAGGCCCCAGACCCATTATTTATGCGTGTGATAATGTAGGGGCCCATCCAGTTGGGAGCAACTTTACCACGTTGACTCCTTTCGAGTGTTAGTGACTTTGATTTTCTTAAGACAAGGTCACCAATTTTTGAAGTAACGGTGTTGCAAGTGCTTGTGTAAGCATCGTTTTGACATCGCTCAAGATGACTTGATGATGTTCACAGAGCGTTGAGACGCCGCTCATCAATAATTCAAGTTGTGCTAGACGATTTTGACGATAAATCCTCATCGGAGACAAATTCCTGAGAAAACACGGAGGAGATTGGGAATTGACGTCCAAGGAGGGAACACCTCAGCCCCATAGTGAGAGAGAAAGGAGTAGCACCAGTAGGAGTACGAAAATGCTAGTCAGATAAGCCCAGAGAGTTGAAAAGGGATATGTAAAGCCACTCCCTACTAGCTCGACTAGTTACCTTTGCGAGGATATTAGCAAAGTTTTATGGGGCTTCGCTGACATTAGCTTGAGGATAGTATGGAGAAGAAAATGAGTTGATGATTGAAATCGGTGCAGAGATTTTGCAAATGGTGTTTTGAAGGACTTACCATATGGTGATTAGTGTGGGAAGCCAACAAAGTGACAAATGATTGTTGATAGATGAAATAACTATGGTTTAGCCTTGTTGAAGAACGGGGATAGGGATAGCTTCTACCCACTTAGTAACGTACTCAGTGGAGTAGTAATGATTTAGAAGTAGAATGATGACATTGTGTAAGAACGGGGATTGATGAGACCCAATTAAGATCAAGACCCCACTGCGAAAAAGGCCAAAAATCCACGCAGGTTGCAACACAAGCCTGCTAGGGATGTGCGTGAAGATTGGAATGTTGCTGACACTTGAGGCACTTCGTAGTGTATTCACAAACAATCTCGATAAGAGAAGAACGGCCAGTAATATCCCAAAAGTAGATGCTGATTGGCGTATAGCTAAGCACTAAATGTCCACCACAGATACTCATGGACCTCTGAATAGCTTTGATGATCATGGTTTTGAGGCAGGGCATCGAAGCAAAATACCATCAAAGCCGCGTTTGTTAAAGAAATCCCGCCTAGGATAGTATCAGCGGGTTGGCGCGTTGGACAAAAGATCTTCTACATTGGAAGGTCAGATCGGTAGGGAAGCACCGGACTGAGATAGATAATCAAGTACTGTGATACACTAATCCGAGTATGGTTGTGACAGCAAATGATCGAAAGTTAGTTGCCCAAGATGAGATGGTGATTCTATCGTTGCAAAGCCACCATAAAGACGCGAGTCTTCGGTAATTTAATAAAAGGCCGGGATAAGTGCGGGCTAATGAGGCCATGGTATCCGCGAAATCGATTGCAGTGTGAGGAATGCTTGGTGGTGAATTTATCAAAAGATTGGAGTTAGCAAGAACGATGTCACGATATTTTGAAGGATTATCATTCTTGCATTGGATAGACACCCCGTGACTTTGATAACGATGATGTTCAGAAATCACCAAAGATGTCAAATGGACAAGCGCCGAGATTAATGCATTTTGAAGAAACTAAGACAAGAGCTTCTTACTCAGCCACATTATTAGTGCACTCAAAGTCAAGTTGTGTGCAACTGGGGAATAGGCGTACCCAAGGAGGGAATATCACGTAAAACCTGCACCTCCCCCTTGCGGCATTTTGGATCATCAAAGAAGAGCTTTACTTTAAATGGAGATAGACCAAAAATCAATTTGTTGGATATTACTCATCGGGGAATTAGCAAAGGGGGGTTGGTCTCTGAGTGTCGGAAGAGGAGCAAGCATCTGATAATGATTGTACTTAACCTGACCCTTGATAAGCCTTTTGCGGGATAAACTCGAGGTCAAACTCAGTCAAAGCTAATAAGCAAAGAGTGATGCGATCATTGTGATAAGGTTTTGCATGGATGTCTTGAGGGGATTGACACTTGTGACAATGTAAGTTTTGTGATTAGGAGAACAATGTGAAGCTTAGAAGTTGCAAAGAAGAGACACAACATAGTTTTCAAGCTTCGAGTGGAGTAGTAATGTGTTTTCATACTCATGGAGGGGTGGACTGATGTAATAGACAGTTGTTCTTTACCACAAGTGTCCGATGCGGAGATCATGGACTCAAGAGCATGGTAGTCACAGAGATATAAAGATAGAAAGCTCCCCTCGCGTGAGGTGTAAGCACAGGTGGAGAAAGAAGAAAGAAGATAAGCTTTGAGCTCATCAAAGGCCTTGGGCAATGCTCACCCATAAAATGAACATTCTTACGGAGGGAAGATGGTGAAAAGGTTGACAATGGTCTGACCAATTGGGCGATTAAAACGACGCACCTGACTAAAAGACGTCCTTGGAGACTGCGAGTTGCTTCAAGTTTAGAAGCGGGGAGGCATCTCCAAGGATAGCCTGTATTTTTTGGGGGTTGGGTTGACTTCAAATACCAGATGGAAATGATTAAAAACCTAAAGTTTACCAGTGAGAACGCCAAACGCACTCGTAGCTGGATTTAGACGAAGACAAAAAAAGCGGGGTAAGCATCTCAAAGAGAGGTTGCAAGGATGAAAAGATGTCCTTGACGATGCTGGACTTGCCGAGGAGGGAGATGCAAACATAATCCTCCACATTTTGCTGTAAGAGATCTGGAAGATGTTGTCATTGCTCGTTGATAAGTTGCTTCCTGAGTCTTAAGGCCAAAAGGCATGACATGATAACAAAAGGTCCCCCAAGGGGTTAGGAAGGAAGTTCTTATGTTGGTCTTGGGGCGATGAGGGATTTGATTTATCCAGAGAAACCATCCATAAAGAAGGCATTCTCATGACAGCAGGTTAAATATCGAGTTGGCGATATTAGGAAGAGGAAAATCATCCTTTTGGACAGGCAAGATACGATCCCGGGAAGCGGTACAAATTCGAATGTCCCAGTTAGCCTTAGTTACGGTACTACATTGGACACCCATGCGTATTAAATCGATGGGTTGGATGAAGTTAGCCGAGAGCAAGCGCTGTATGTAATTCTTTTTTACAAGAAGGGAACTAATAGGGTGCATTTACGTAATTTTGCTTAAGGTTGATTGGGAAGGGTTAACGATGTTGTGGACCCAATATCGGGATCGAGTCCTGGCCATATCCTCGAGACCAAGCAAGGCTTGACGGATGTTTGGAAAGAAAGCGGTTAAAGTCCCTAATTCCTGTGGGGATAAGGGAATGGCCGACCTAATGATGCGAGGTCTTCAGAAGTCCATATATTAAGTCGATAGTGGCTGCGTTGAGAAGGGTAGAGTGTCGACGGAATAGTCTTGGGAAAGATATGAATCCTTGCCTAGATAGGTGAGGACAGCATCGTCTCTCATCCGCATAGGGGTAATGTTGATAGTGGGAGAATCGTTCTCCAACTATTTCCAGGGAAGATTAAGGGTTATAGAAAGAGCAGACGATGTTAGCTCTCGTAGGCTAAAGGCTAAGGAAATGGTATTGATAAAAAAAAAAGTTAGGTGGGATGGAAATGTCGTCGTCCACATCAAGTGATGTTTCTGACTTAGTAGGGGAAGATGGTTCTTCAGTAGGAAAGAGGCTCATCGGAGGATAGTGACGGTGGCTTTTGAAAGGGGTTTAAATCCCAAACCAAATTTCTGATGTGGCATGAGAGTAGGAATGGATTTGAGGTCATGTATACCTTGTTCATATTTTTCCAAGGCCAAAACCTTTCCACGCACATCGATGTAGATAAGTCTTTGCAAACGTGGGATTCTGTAGGTGATCAAACCCTGTTGAGGTAAGGTTTGGTCTCTAGGAGGAGAATCCGGGCGATGATGAGGTGTATCAAGACCACCGTAGATGAAATTAGTCTGTTGATTAGGTAGACCAATGGTGACGATGTGACCGAGACCTGGTTGATATTCAAGTTGCTTGTCCGGTCTACCATACTCATTAGGTTTGAGATGGGCATCGAAAGATAAGAGAGGAAGCTCCCCTAGTGAGAAACGCTGCAATGTCTCCTCCAGATTTTGTAAATCTGGTAGTTTGGTCGTAAGTATGGAAGAAGATGAGGCCTCATCTGGAGAAGATGTATTTTCTTTTAAAGGGGCAAGACCTTGTGGTCATGTCGCATTGTGCAGAAGGAGAAGGATCCTCATGGATGGGTATATATTTTGCCCTCACATTGATATTTTAAGGCATCAATGGAGGGTGGATGGGACACAATGCATTGCGCGAATCAAGGAGCGTCCGAGGATCATATTATAGTGGAATTGCCCTTCGACGAATATAGAAGAGTTCATGGAGCAGTTTCTTACCTACTCGAGATGGGTAAGACCACAGTTCCTAAAGTAACTGCTAGCTAATCGTTAAATGATCGAAGGGCAAAAGGCGGAGGTGACACTACATTCTTAGGTAACTTAAGTTGCTCGAATGTGTGTGCGAGGAGATGACGTTGAGAGCAGCTCCACTATCGATCATAACACGTTTTAAGGTAGTGTTATTGATTTGGACTGTGATGAAAGAGGGGAGCCTCCAAATCCTCGGAAGGAAGATGAGGAATTTTTGAATCCTCAAAAGAAATGGTGGTTCGATAGACTATTCAGCCCAACAACCAACTCGTAGGGCTGGGGCTCATCGGAATTTACTGCGATGCGACGCAGATTATCGATTAGAGCCTGGCGATGTTGTGGGGAGGATTAGATGAGGTCAAAAAGAGACATTTTGACCGGAGCCTGGGTGAGTTGTTTCATAACACTCTCCTCAACAGACACGGGAACTTGAGCCCGAGGTGCAGCACGAATGGAGACCCTAGGTCATGGGGCCGATGAGGAAGGAGACATGCCTTCAGGGGCTGCAGAAATGACAACCCGTGGTCTAGATGCTGAAGATGAAGATGGATTATCATAATGTTTGGTTCTAGTGGCGATATAAATGGTGTCAATTTGGGAAGGTGGAAGATCAGGCGGCGTGGAACCACCAGAGGTCTGAGTGGATTGTTGGGGCTCAGATGAGGCTGAGGTGGCAGGAGGTACTTGTTCCTCCTCCTCCAGCAAAAGGTCACTTTCTTCCAGAAGGTTCTTGACAACGGCTTGGAGAGCTTTACATCCCCTCAGTATCATGACCCGGGGTACGGTGATAGGCGCAAATCAAATTAGAGTTAAACCAAGCAGGTTAAACTCCTTTCGGGTTATATGGTTTAATCGGAGGAAGGGTTATAGATGAAGATTGGACAAGTTGATGAAGGATTTCGGTGTAAAATCTGGTAGATGGAGATGAGGATAGAGATGATGCGGATGGTGATTCTTGTACATTAACAGACTGCCTAGGTAAAAGAATTTGCATGTTAGGTTTAACAGTCTTTATTAAGGATCCTCTTATTTGTTTGGACATTTGGAGGAACAGTCTTGGGTGCTTGGGATGGGAGTAAGATGAGACATGATTGACTTTGGTGGAGGGGGAGCCCCTAAGATAGATTTTGAGGATGATGGTGTTGTGACTAATTTGGCGGTTCTTTGGAAACAAAGGGGATTGCTTAGTCGAGATTTACGGATGATTTAGATAATGTTGATTTAGAAGAGGAAGAAGCTTCCCAAAGGTAGGTGTAATAGGAGGGAATATAGGGTGCCTTGGTTTTTGGTAACGAAGATGAGGATCCTTGATAGAAGAGGTGCCGTCTGTTTAGTGGGGCAAGTCTAGTTTTCGCGGTATTGATGAAGAATGTGTTATAGGAAGGAGACGATAGCTTTGATAAGGTGTGTAGAAGGAAGACACCTTTTCAGTGGACAAATCCAATCGTTTATGAGGCATAGAGAGAGATTTTTGTGGAAGAGCACCAAGAGTTTTGATGGTTCGAAATATGGGTTTTCCCTTTTTCAGGGATGGTGACAACTTCCACGACATAAGGTGATTGTAATATTTTCGGAGGAAGCAGGTGGGAGAGGTACTGATGGTGTAGTGTTAGATTTTGGTTGTCGTCGTTTAGGTTGAGGAAATCGAGTATGCAGGTGTTGATGTTACTTCTTTTGATTTTTCCTTAATAGGGGGAAGTAACAATTAGTGATGGGAAGAAGGGGGTGATAAAGAAGGAGTTCCTTGCGGAGGGGGACTACTTCTGATGCAATAATCATGGGTGAAATTACTGTAGGAAAAGAGATAGGAAGGGTCAAAATCGAAGACACTTCCATCGAAGTCGGCACAATTATGGGTACGTTCACCAAAGGCATAGTTGCGGAGGGAATGGGAGCAACGGAAGTAGATGTGTCCGTAGTGGAAACTCGAAGGGATGTGATTGCCCTCGATTATTGAAAGAATGTCTGACGATGAGACAGATGCGGATGACACTGTCTCAGGGTATAGGATGGAAGGTCAGACAAAGGAGCGGAGAGAGATGACTCCGTGCTTAATAATGTGGGGATATTCAAATACGGGTTGTCTGAAGATGGTGAGAACTCCCGTGATTGATGAAGAGGAATGAGGACCTGATTTGATTGATGTGTTTGCAGATGGCTGTGGTTTCAGAAGACGGATTCTTCAGTGGAGATGAAATTGATAGTATGGGTGTTTGGTTTTTGAGACTCTGAAGACATTATGATTTGGGGCATGATTGGGAAATGGTTGTTTAAAAACATCGAGTGCCTGATTTGGGGGAGCATTTGGGTTATCCAGAATAAGCTCCGCCCTTATCAATGAATTTTTTGGACAAGATTTTTGAAAGTCTGACATCGTTCGATGTCATGACCCTTGGTTCTATGATAAGGATAAAAATCGTTTTCCCTATACCAGAAAGGACGTTCTCGACTTTCATCAACATCCCTAATGGGTGGAAGTTCGATCATCGCGAACTTCCAGCATTTTTTCTAAGATAGAGGCATATGATTCCCCCAAAGCAGCGAAGGATCGGGATGGTGAAGCCCCTTTCCGAGAAGATGAGGGTTCTCTTCGTGGTGTTTTCTGATTAGAGGTATTGTCAGTTTGTGATGTTTTTAATACGATAGCATTGGTGGATCCTTGATTTTTGTCTTTAGAAGGGGGAAGAATTTGGTTTGGTGAAGCCGAGAAAAATCGGGTTTAGATTTGGAGCGAAGTTTTAACTTCCCTTGTTCAATGGCGCGAGATTCAAGTTTACGTGCCATCGTGAAGGCCTCTTCAAAGGTATGAAAAGTTTGGATCCTAAACGTAGAAGAAATGTGACTTAGCACAAGATCGTGTGAAACAACTCGATCTGTTGGGATTGGGGAAGGGAGAAAGACAACTGGTTGATTAACCCTCTCCAACGAGCGACAAAGTCTACTAATAGACTCATCATCGAATTGGCGAATGTTGTAAAGATCTGTAATTGAGATCTTATGGGCAATATTTATTGAAAAATTTTCGACAAACATCTGGGCCAATTGAGAGAAAGAAAATAAGGAATGTTGAGGGATGTTATTTGTACCAGTCCAAAGCGGGACCCGCTAGAGACATAGGAAAGGTGCGGAGCATGAGTTCCTGGTCCTGGACGATAAGGTAGCAAGCATGTTTGATGCGCGACAAGCTGTTGTTGCGGTCTTCCCGACTATGAAATTTGAAAAATTTAGGGAGTTCCCAGTGGAGGATAAGGCCTTAAAAGCACTGAAGGGTGAATGGGTCATTACACACTTCGTCAAAAGAGTATGAGGGACGAGCCCTTTGTGGAGGATTCCAAATCTGCGATTTTCTTGAGAGATTTGAACCACGTTCCGATGGAGGAGGAGTACATTGGTATGTACTACACATAAAAGAGTGGTGGGATGGTGTGAGGGCTGTCATGGAGGATTCAATTCTGTTGAGTGGAGTAGGATGATAAGAGGAAAACCAGGTGTTCTGGGGTGACATTGGGGTGGGGTATTGTGCGTGAGGTGGCTTGCGTATAGGCAGGCTAGTGAGATAATAAGGGTTGAGAAAATGAAGGTGGGATGACGGGATGGGAGCTGTGATTGGTGAATCTATGTTTGTTGATGTGGATTGGGATGGATTAGGAACATGGGTGTGTTGGTTGGAACATGGTGGGGAACAAGACCTGAAGGGGCTTCCTACTACCGGGTTAGGTAGTAAGGGTGCCGAGTTAGATGATGGCGAGGTCTCACAGTTGCTGGAAACATGGAAGAAAAAGAAAGGACCCCCTAGAGGACGAGAAGTAGGATGCCAACTGACTATCGGAGGGGGGGTTGGCTCATGAAGAGGACTGACCCTTGGGGACACAATGGAGGGCATGATGAATTAACAGGGCAACATGCGGGTGTGCAGACGCATCTTATAGCAAGGGCAGAGAACCTCTCAGAAGAGGTGTGGTGGGGAATATTCGAGGGTACTTTGGGTTAGGGGAAGGTAAGACATTGGGACTTAGGCGATATTGAAAGGTGGAGAGAAAAGGGGGGCATAGGGGCCCGGGCCCTCTACGTGGCTGAGTAAAGAGATGGTGCAAAACTGCTCTACACAGGGATTGGGATGATCCATGAGGATAATCGTACCACTTGTTGGATTGGTGGCCCTTGATAAGATATTCGAATGGACTTGTGTACTAGGTAGTCCATGAGGGCTACCGGATTGCGATCAAGGAGAGCCTGAAATTCAGGATCCCCGCGAGGGATAGACTCCGAGTCAGAAGATATTTCTGATGGACTAGGAGAAGCTGGACGTGATGGGATTGTTTTGGCTTGATGGAAAGGATTATACGACCATGAGGGGGAACCAACTAACAGCGGTCCCGAGGAAGATTGGAGGGGTGCCGAAACATCCACGCTGGTGGTGATTTCGGAGGAAGAAGGAACCTGTTGGGCCATTTTCCTAGATTGTGACCGGGTGATAACCGTCATAAGCAAGCAAGAAAGAAGGTTGTCCTAGCTAATGCACAAACAATTCAAGCAGCGCAAGTGATTATCTCCTTTAAATTTTGATGCTTTTAAGAAAAGAAAAATGTTAGGGAAGGCTTTTTAGAACAGGAACTACTCAGATAGCCAAACTAAGGATGGTTTGGGTAATGTTTGGTGAGGAGTCCCGAAGGCACTTCAGTAAAAAGACCGGTACGTGGCTTGATATAGGGGGCCTACCCCCGCACTTCACACACCGCTGCGATAAGGGAGTCGGGTGCTTTGCCAATATATACCAAAATCTTCCGTGAATTTATAGCGCCGGCCCGAGTACCGCGTAGGCGTCTTCCTCTTGGATATCACTTCCAAGTAGGCGAGGCCAGGGAAGGAGTTTTGTTTAGATGCTTTATACCTAGTGATTTTGGCTTTGTGTGCAAGGGTGAAAAATAAAAATCAAATAGTGTCACTACCGATTTTGATCAATTTTCCAACCTAATTAAAACTAGATGAAAAAGCATGCAGCAATGATAAAGAAAAGGTTCTTTTTAAGCACTTAAAACGAAATGTTTGATTTCGATGAAGATAAGTCAAACAGATTCTTCCCAAATGTGATTAAGTTCCTTTTAAGCACCAAAAATTGAAGTGTTTGGATGTGATAGACAACCAACAAAGAAATCCGAAAAAAAGGAGAAAACACCGTAAAAGAGGAATACCTGTAGATTTAGCTCTCCAAGGTGTGTGGACTTCAAAAAGCGTGTTGTTGAGCTCTTCCCCTCGAACAATCCCACGAACAAGCAAAGTGCTCCGCAAGAAGAGGTTAAGCAAACAACAAACAAGATCCGGAAAGATATATCCAGATAATGGTGAAACGAAAAATTTCTATTTTAAGGAAATAGAAAAATTTCAAGATAATGCTTTCGCCTAAAAAAGCAAGATTGATACGATGAGCAGAAATGCTCAAATAGGACTGATAGGAATCAGTGAAGAAAAGGAACAAAGTTCAAAACTAAAAAAGGAATGAACTTACCAATAAGGGACTTTGGTTCAAGTCCCACCGGGCGTGCCAGAATGTAGATCAAGAATTTTGCGCTTGTTACCTGTCCAAGTTAATGCACCAAACTAAACACAAAAACCCTGAAAAACTCCAATGAAATCGATACCTGATGAAGATGTGGACGGATGAGGAAGCCGATGTAGACAAGACGGGCGCACACAAGCAATCTGCACAATAGATCCGCAGTAACCTGCAAAACACCGGTGCTTGACAGAAAAAGATGGCGTTAGAAGATATTTGGGTGGACTGC
Source organism: Taxus chinensis (assembly GCA_019776745.2). Lineage (NCBI taxonomy): Eukaryota > Viridiplantae > Streptophyta > Pinopsida > Cupressales > Taxaceae > Taxus > Taxus chinensis. Next base: position 125,696 of record JAHRHJ020003238.1, on the reverse strand, counting down.
CCGAGAAGCGGGGTCTGGGAAGCGATAAGCTTCCTTGGCGGATGTCAGTCCACGTTTTCAATAAAGAAAAGAAGCATACATGATAAAAGATGTAAATAAAGACTAGATTTTCTTGATTGCAGTAATAAAATAGAAACTGAACAGCAGACAGAAAGTACAGAAAACAGGGAACTGCGAAATAATGCTGGATTTATGTTACCTGTGACCTTTTACCTGTCTGCAGTGGAATCGGCGTCGACTGGGTATAATCGGCGGCGACTGATTAGATCGGCGTCGACTGGGACTGATCGGTGTTAACTGAAGGCAGACTGACCAATCAGGGACTGTGCGATGAGATTCGGGGATTGGACGGTGAATGTAGTCTGCAGGATGTGCCGAAGATGGAGAGACGCTGGAACAGAGTCACTAGATGATAGATGGTGGTGTATGATGTTGATATGATACAGGCAGAGTAACGGTGCTCCTCTCAGGGATTGATTAGGACAGGATCTGCCCTAGCTGAGACAATTGATGCTAAAAAAGATCTCTCCTTCTTGCAACCTGTATCTTTTTCGCTCTCTGTTCGTGCGTAAGTGCTTTCTTTCGCTCGTTAGTCTCTTTTTTCGGTCCTTCGAACTAAGCTATGGACCTGCTTTTATAATCGGCGCCGCTCCTATAAAATCGGCGCCAACCATATGGGTTGGCGCCGATCGCGGAGAAGACTCCCGAGATGGCCAAATTGATCGATTCGAGAAAGACAAGACTTATCCCGACCACGGGAAATATCCCGCTTAGGGAAGATTAAAAATGGATGTGATGCATAGATAGAATAAATTTGGGGTAGATAAGTAATTAAGATACATGGGAAGAAGCGTAATTAAATGTTTAATATTTAATTACTCATGGGTAAGATGTGATGTGATGAATTAAATTTAGAGCAAGTGATTAAATCACAAATTGGAAAACTATCCCAAGGGGATAGTTGGTGACGTAAACGTGCCCCAGGTTACCTAAGCAGGTGAACGAATGTGAGGGACACTAAATTGGATAACCAATTTTAAGTGTCTACACTCTGCATGTGTTCACTTGGACATGTATGATTTTCATGTTTGTACATAGTTTTGTGCCTTTTATTGTTGTTGCACCTTCCCATTTCTAAAGAGGTTTCAAGATGGAAGTAGGGTGTTTGAGGAAAGTTTCAAGTCCATTCATTTAGCTTCAATAGATTAGTTTCACATCCAGGTAATACTTCAAGTAGATTTAAGGATGAAGTCTTCAAGTTTCATATCAGTTTTCATATTATCAGGAAAACTTCATGCCCAATGGATGCTTCAAGGGCACTGATCTTTTCAATCTAGCAGGCAGATTAACCCGTGAGTTGCCAAACTATTATCCAATTTTGCATCCCCTGTGAATTTTCTAACTTACAAAATCCAGACTAGGGAAGTATGATGCAGCTCAGTAAAGAAGCTGGAGAAAGTGATGTGTTGCAGAGTTCGGAGTGAGAAGAGGAATCAAATGTAATTTGGTTGAAAGTACGGATGCTATTGGCTGGTAATAAGGAAAAATGTTCCCACCAGACATAGTGAAAATGCTACCGACTGACATAAGGAGTAGAAGTATGTCTCCAACATTAAAAAATGCAGTATTTAGTAGCTCAACAACCAATTTTAATGAGGTATGGCGCCCCTTATTCTTCTGAAAGCAAATTACCATTAGGAAACAAATTTTTATGGCTGCATATACCTCTTTTTAGAGATTTAATAAAGGTTGTCGGTTAGTGGTAGCAATTTGAGTTTCCTTCTCTATATAATGTAAAACCCCCTCATTTGAAGGGGGGATATTTTGAAAACATAGAGGAACTCTGTAAAAATTGTTCTAGAATACTTTTGTGAGTTCTAGCCCTCAGATTTGACCATTCTACAAAGGATTGTTTCCTTCTTTCTACTTTGTAATGGATTTTGCATCATTTTGAGCAATAAAATTCATGTTTTTTGGTTATTCTCTTCCCTAGCTCATTGTTATATTTCACCTCCTTGCCTTTCCTTTTCATATATTGTTTTGTTGTGAATTCTTCATATCTTCTTATAGGTTCCAAATTCTATTATGCTCCCATGGAGATGAGTGTGTGAGTATTGGTTTTGGATTGGGGCACTTCATGTATGCCCTTATCCTCCTTCATTTTCTTCCTATGTTTCCACTCATCAGGATAGTATCTCATACCCCTTTGTTCTTAATGTTATCACCTCCCTTTAGCTTAGTATTTTTATTTCATGCATATCTCTTCTCACCCTGGTCCCTTGGATATGTTAGAGTTAGAATTAGGTAGCTGCAATTCACTTCCCTAGGAGTAGTTTTAGCATTAGGAATAGGTAGAGGAAGCTGACCTTCTCCAAAGGTTTGTCTTGGTTCAAGTAGAAATTCCCACAACTTGGAGATACTCCCATGTTGTCTCAAGCCCCAAGTCAATCTGATTTCAGGCATATGCATATTTGAACTCCAACAGTCACCATAATGAGTTAGGACTAGAGGTCTTCTTTTTGAGCGATAACAAGTCTTCTTGTTCGAGCTTTCTCCTGGTTCACCTTTTAACGACTTCTGGGTCATCACTGTTATTGTATATGGGGAGGATTATGCATTAGCTTCACACACACGCTACAAGTAAGTATTTCTAACTCTCTTTAGTCTACTTCTTTTCTAAATAAATGTTTGAAATTGTTGGACTATAAGAATTGTTCTAAGATAGAGTCACATGTATCTTTCACAAAGGCACAAAAGCACTATCTTATTGCATACAACTAACCTTAGCTTTATCCATACTTTAGGGACAAGGGCTATGTATTGATCTACATACACTACAGTATGAAGTCTATCTTCATCTCTAGATGTAGGCATTGGACACACTATATCTATCATAGGGCTAGGGACATTATCATTTATATTTAGATCTATCCCGCTCCTATCATCAGCTTTAAAATTTAATACAGTGTGAAACCTAGGTCTTAGATGGGATCTCTATATTTGAGATACAAGATACACACACACAAAGAGCTTACCTATGGAGTACTGAGATGTAGTGCAGTGGCTACGGTTAACTAATGTGTCACTGCTTTGAAGTGACCATTGGGGTCAGTCTGACTCCACATTTTTCAGTGCTTTTTTATTGATATTTGCAACAAAATCTTGTGAGAATGCTAGGTGAGTTGTAAAGTGCAATTGAATTGCTTGTACATGCTTCCATAGGTGTAAACTACAGACCTTAACAGAAAAACTAGAGCAAAAAAGAGACGAGCACACAACGAAGATATTTAAATTGGCCCAAAAAAGACAATTAGTTCCAATGGTCCAGGGTCATGAGAAGTACATCATGCACCTAGATCAATCTTTAGTGTCTGGGTGCTCTTGTACGCTCTTGTGGGTGATCAATATATTGATACATAGGCTAAAGTTCCATGAACCATCATTGATGCTATTTTGACATTACTTTCTTTTTGGGTATATTTCTAGGTCTTGATCACATACCATTATTCATATGATTCTTAAGTGAGACAAGTACTAATTGACCATTGTCTTTGGCCTATTTGCTTTCTTTCTAGTTTCTTTATTGGTCTTACAAGCCCTAATGCCTAGTATGACCTTCGTCACTTCATTTTTTCTGAGTCTGGACACTAGCACCCAGCCAAGACGCCAGTGCCTAGGCGCCGTCCCCTCTGGGTGCCTCCAACCTCTTTGTATCTTGCTCACATATTTTGGGTATTTCTAGCCATTTGACATCTTATTTTCTTGGTGGTCAGCCTTTTAGTGGTTAATTACAAAATTCAAACAAGGGAATCATATAAATACAAAGCTATGTGACCATAATAAAGGACCAAGCTCTAAGCATCTACCATCACCTAAGGTTGTATCCAAAGGCATTTCAAGAGCATCAAAGCATCCATCTAGCATCCATTCAAGGGACAAGGGACTGCATTCTTCTGCATACACTTCATAGGAGGGGAAGTTCATTTTTCCATGCACACATCTATTTACATTTCTACATCTAGCTATTTCTCGCTATTCAAGTGCATCTTGCACAAGAGCCACCTAGGGCACGATTCTACACACACACACAAGAACTACATGGAGTTTGAAATGTAGTGCAATGCCCAGATCATAAGTTCACTCAGTTGGGTGACCATCAGGGTCAGTCTGACTCCCCATTTGCATCTTTTTCTTTTTAGGATTTGATGTGTTTTAGGGTTTTGCAGGTGCTCTTTCTCTTTGCAGGTTTCAGGTGAACTCAACGATCAACAGTGAACATACAAGTGACTAAAAGGTGACATCTAGCGACATATTGACCCTGTAAAAAATTGATTTCTGAGGTTTTGAGTAGTCACAGGTGCCCAACAGAAGGTCTATAGCACCCAGGTGTCCCCTGACCAATCCAGGCACCCTAGTCCCGACATTCTGAACACTTCTACATTTTTTGGGCTCATTTGTGACAATTTCCTTCTTGTTCCATTATTTTCTAGCTTCAACACAACTTCAGGATTATTATGAAATCAGCTAAGTATCTTTATCCTTTCTCTTGCACTTAGGGTTTCAAATTTAATTACTTATTGCTTATGTCAGATTTGTACTTTATTGCTATTATTGCATTGTGACTCTGCAATTAGAATTTAACATTTATTTATTTCAATATTTGTTAAATCATTTGGTGAACCCATCTCATTCAACACTCTTAGGGTCCTCATACTTTCATTGCTCTCATTTTCCTAGGATCTTCTCATCATGGATATCTCCATTCATGATTTCTTGCTAGCCAATCCTGAGTGTAGAGCTAAAATCATTACTCTCTTGGCTAATACTCACATTCCTTCTACTACTCATCCAGACATTGTTTATCAGACATTTGTAGATGCATTTTCTCAGCAAATTACTTTTCCATCTACTATAGCTGACAATATTTCTATTTATGACAATGATCATCCCCTATATATACGAATATACATTCAAAACTTGGGAGCTAAACGAACTTTAGTCAACAATGGATCTGAGCTAATCTTTGTCCTTTATCATTTATTTAGAATATAGGCCTTTCCATAGCTAATCTTGACCCAACATCTATTTCTCTCCGAGCATATGATTCTACTACATGTCCATGTCTTGGCACTATTGTTTTTCCTATCACAGTTGGGCCAAAAACTATTCTTACAGTATTCTTTGTTATTGATTTCCATGTTTCATATAATTGCTTACTCGGTAGGCCATGGCTTCATAAAATGCAAGAAGTACCTTCTACAGTTCACCGGTGCATCAAATTCTTACATGAGGGATTTGAATATTCAGTTCCTGCTGATAGTACCCCATTCCAATATTACAACCTAGATCCAACTACTGCATTACCTATTCCTACTTATGCTACTATACATCCTGTTGTTGATCCATGACCCATGGACTATCTAGAAAAACTTGCCTCCACTCAAAGGAACTATTTGTGCATTAGATGTTGTTCCATCCACTTCAGTATCTCCCCCTCTTTCTTCTAATGTTATGGTGCTTTATTAGGGGTCTTGCCATACAACATGTGTCACATCACCTTCATTTTCTTCTCATGATAAAGTTGTGTCTACACTTCCTCCATTCACATGCACTCTCTTCATGAATAATGCTTATTGGCCACACATTCCATTTGATCCCACTTTCTCTGACACTATTTACACACATGATGGCTTGGCTCAACTAGGATTCACACTTGATGATGATCTCATCCCTCATCACATGCTCATTCTCATTTGTATCATGGATATGTTTGCATTATTGTTGCTTATGGCCTCTGAGTATTTCATCTATCAGTCTTTGGTGCACGCACTCTCTGCCTTTCACCACTTACTCTTGGACAATCATGGCTTGACTACATTGGTGGCACTTTAGATCCTGATCATATCGACATTTCATTCCCCATGCCCTTCAGCCATGTTTTTATTTGCAATGATTCATTTCTCATTTATTCACAAAATCTTACTCATTGGTATGCACATGGATGTCCATTACCACCTTTCACTGATGAAAGAATATGTAATCGGCATGTACAATTTGTGTCACAATGGCTCCTTACTTGATCAACCACATACTATTTCTTACCAAGTCTCTGATGCATCTCCATTTGGTTTTGACCATGACAATGATGATATCTTAGATGATTTACTTGATTCTTCTACATCATCATACACTTGGGGGGCATCATGCTTACTCTCCCCCCCTTCTAGCATTGTCAAGGTGTCTCACACTTCTACTTTTCACTTGCTACTTACTTCGCATCTAGTATTTCACATGCACATCTTACACATCTTGATACATTTGTATCATCATTACCCGATGACACACTCTTATGCTATGGTTCACACTTGACTGTTGAGGGCATACTACATTCATGAACCTCACATCATACACATTACACATTTCACACTTGACAAATTCACGACACATATTTCTAGCACACATTCATCACAACACACTTCCCTATGACACACTCTAGTTCCATGGTTCATACTCAACTGCTGAGGGTCTAAATCTGAAATGAACCTCACCACACTCACTCACTCTCTACACTCTACGCTTTATCAATCATATCTTTCTAGCACAAATTCAAACCATTTCCCGATGACACACTCTTGTTCTATGGTTCATTCTTGACTGCTGAGGGGGAATTTATAAATGAACCTCATCTCATGCATACTCATTCACATTCACTCGGGGGAACACTGCTCCTATCACACTCACATTGCATTCCATTCCATTCACACTCACAACATACTGCATATCTTGGTTGCACATTGTTCTTGCTTACTTATACTCGCATGTACACTTTGCTTACTATGTTAGACAGATATTTTGTATGTCATTATCTTTATCATATACACATGTGTGTTCACTTTCCTTCTAGATGTGAATGCAGACTTTACATAGATCATTACATGCAACATGGATGCTCAACACTGTACCTCTTACCAGTCCCACAATGGACTCCTGGGGGCATCTACTTTTGTACACATACAAGTGTTATTGTTTTGTTTTATACTACTTCATATTCTTACTAGCACACTAATTATATCAGATCATACATGCTTTGACATACTTTTTATCTTTCTAACATGCTAACAGGGGTGCTTCATGTGCAACATTTTTCTTGCAGGAACTATTTTCTACCATGGTTGTCTGTTACTCTTTGCTTGTCATTGTTTGCTATTGTATGCCACTATTTTTCGGCTTTTCCCTTTGTCTTATGTGCACACTGTATGTTTTTGGCCACTTCAGCCTGATTGTCTTGTGACATTATGAGTGATGTCCCATGTTTGTAACCCACTTTTTGCACGGTCTACATTGTATGCTTCTTTGCTTGCTAGCTTACATATTGTCTTCTATATGCATATTTGTCTTGTTTGCACTAACACATGTTTTCCAGCCACTTTGTTTGCATGTGTCCTTGGTTTCTACCAAGTACATTCCCTCCCCTGTAGGGCATTAGTTTCATATCAGTATTTGGTCCTCCTTTGGGCCGCATACTCCTAGTGATGTCGCATGCACCCCAAATGAGGGGGGCATCATTGGGTGAATCAGTCACCCCATACAACAGTTCACAGTCACAGTACAACACAGTTCAGTACCAGTACAACATAGTATTCAGTCTCAAAAATGGCCCAAAATCTGACTTGGGTCTTCAGCACAGCACAAATGCCAACACCCAGACACAGACATGAGCACCTGGGTGCCCCTGACCCTTCCTGGGTGCCTATGACCAGGGGGTAGTTACATATTTTTTCTCAGATCAACACAATTTTCAGTAGTCTACACAACATTCTTCATAGTACAAGCACAATCCTCCAACAATTAGCATATGTGTTTTCACCTCATTTCTATTTTCGTGTTGGATTGAACTGGATCAAATTTGAGCACACCATCTACAGTGGTGTATACATCGCCGGCAAGAAGTCAAAGGATGGAGAATAACACTACACTTCTTCTGTTGTGGCGTGAGATTTCCCCAAAAACTCGTTCTTGGCATGAGATCACCCAAAAAAATCATTGGCATCTAAAAAAACTCATTCTTCTATTTTTTAGGATCTTTATATCTTTTCACTCATCACAGATCAGGTGCACATGTTCCTTTTCACATTTTTACATACTTTTTACACACTTTTTACATGTTTGGATCAAATTTTTCATATACACATATTTGACTACTCTTTTACTCTTCTCTTTTGCAAGGTCCATCCTTATGGGAAGCAACAATCACATCATCAAACATCAAGTGACATCAACAATAGGTACAACATGACATATACACATACACTTTCACCCCTAGGGTCACTTCCTCTTCTCTAGCTTCCACACTTCATATTATTCACTCCACACTTTTTCTTGTCTCCTCGACACACTTTTCACCATCGATCTACATGGTTATCAGGTATGCATCTCTTATCTACTTTATGTTATCAATCATTCACTCAACAACATAAAGTGGGGGAAAATGTAGACACTAAATCACACACTTTGGGTATATTTCTAGGTCCTAATCACATACTACTATTCATATGATTCCTAAGCGAGAAAAGTACTAATTGATCAGTCTTTGGCCTCTTTGCTTTCTTTCTGGTTTTCTTCTTGGTCTTGCACACCCCACTGCCCAGTCTGACCTTTGATACTTCATCTTTTCTGAGTCTGGACACCAACGCCCAACCAAGATGTCAGCACCCAGGTGCCCTCATCCCCTCTGGGTGCCCCCGACCTCTTTGTATCTTGATCACATCTTTTGGGTCTTTTCTAGTTGTTGGGCATCTTATTTTCTTCGTGGTCAGCCTTTTAGTGGTTAATTACAAAATTCAAACAAGGGAATCATATAAATACAAAGCTATGTGACCATAATAAAGGACCAAGCTCTAAACATCTACTATTATCACCTAAGGTTGCATCCAAAGGCATTACAAGAGCATCAAAGCATCCATCTAGCATCCATTCAAGGGACAAGGGACTACATTCTTCTACATACACTTCATAGGAGGGGAAGTTTATTTTTCCATGCACACATCTATTTACATCTTCTACATCTAGCTATTACTCAATATTCAAGTGCATCTTGCACAAGAGCCACCTAGGGCACGATTCTACACACACACATGTAGAACTACATGGAGTCTGAAATGTAGTGTAATGCCCAGATCATAAGTTCACTTAGTCAGGTGACTGCCAGGGTCAGTTTGACTCCCCATTTACATATTTTTATTTTTAGGATTTGATGAGACAGAACCAAGGGTTTAGGACTTAACCATTTTGGGTGTTTTGGAAGAACACGTGAAAAGCATGACCCGAATGCACATGCGGAGTGGATAAGGTGTCATCCTGACGACAGGGTGGCCCAGGAAGGAGCATGGTTTCGGTAGAAGCTTATAGAAGCTCATCATGGTAAAAGGTGGAAAGCTCAGGCCTGGAGGAGCAGGCCCACATGGAGGACCACATTCAAACACTTGGCATCAGATCTGAGGGCACTTGGAGGATGAGTTGGCAGTCTAAAAAGGCTATAAATACAAGCACCTGTGGAAGTAAACAGGAGGAGAACTAGAGAGTGGGTGGAGCTCTACAGAAATACTGCAAGAACTATGTTAGTGGGTAATTACATTTGGGAAAGGATGTATTGGGCATGGGGATTGTAATTTTTCTTTTTGATAGCCTAGCTACATTAGTCTAGTATGTAATGCATGACTGCGGTCTACTTCTCTGTGACATTTCTGTAATGGCTCCATGGATGTAATGAGATTACCAGTTTACAATATATATATGAATATTGAATGATTCTGATGCATACATCTTTCTCATAAGTTCTCTTTGCATTTATGTTTATGCTAAGTATGGATGCTTGTACAACTTCTTTCTGTTATGGTACAAGTTATATAATTTGTTAAGTACTTTCTGTCTGGAATGACTGCAAGGATCTAGAATCCGTTCTGAGATCTATGGTTCTTGTATGTCTTAAATCCTTTTGAAATCTTCTAAACACAGATCATAGATGATGTTTCCCACTAAACTCACATAAAAGAGAGACTCAACACCTGCGCGTGCCTCGGGTGAGCGCCCAACATCCGCTGGGTGATAGGTCGACGCGCATGGGGTTCCTTTCTTTTGTGATAGGGTAAAAATGACTACAGTCTACAACACCCAGATGCCTCTGACATGATCTAGACACCCTAGTCCAGCCTGTTCCAATAGTTCTATATTTTTCTGGGCTTGGCTGCAATAGTCTACCGTCATGGGGTATCAACAAAACGACATTAGAGATTTTCCATATTCAGTATCACACTTCAGTATTGGTTTGAAATCAGAGGCTAAGTCAAAAGATAGATTGCGATGAAACTGTGGAGCCTTCAAATTCATTGGCTCACATTTCTAAAGTCAGCATTTGCACTATATTGTTAGAGGATTATGTCTGTTACATCTGAAGGAATGTGAAAATGTTAACAGTGGATTGTATTTCCTAATACATAAGACCTTACATAAAGCCAATTAGGTGAAAAAGAATTGATTTAATCTAAGTAAATTAAAGCCCGATTCCATGAACCAACCAAAGGAGGACACATGGAAAAGGATTAAATACATTAATGTACACATAGGCAGGCTCAATCCTTGAGTACAATGTAAAGGCCACCACATGTCACACTCTTGTTTATCTCGATAATGATAAATTTTCAAATTTTGACATATCTTAGGAATCTACCAAGCTCCAATGTCATCTAACATTTGAACTTGTTGGAAAGACCTCATTACAAAGGTTTGATGAGGATTCAAAACTCCAAGAATGTGCATGAAAGAAGCACCCGTAAGAGGCTAGGAGCGCCCCAGGTGCTAATAACTTATCTGGGCACCTGTGTCTGCTAAAATGCTTAGAACCTGGCCTTCTCTAGGTCGGAAGGTCTTTATTGTTACTCACTCTTTATCGCTCTAGTTTTGCTATTAGGTCGTCGGTCACACCGGTAACCTACACAATTTTTCATGGCAACGTATAGACTACATGCCCATAAAATTTTAAATCTAATTGCAAAACATGCAGAATATAGAGTTAGACTTTTTTTTAAAGGTCACCCGAAGATTGTGAACGGATGATCGAACATTAAACTACATGCTTAGAAGTCCATCGTAGTTCTTTTCTTTATGTCAGCTATTTATTTCACATTTGTCTCCAAGGTTGGGCCTTGTGCTAATGTTGTACACTGAAGTTGATGAGAAGTTTAAGATCCAGATTCATTTTCTTATACATTCTAGTGCTTTTAAAGCATGTAGTGAGAGTTCGATTGATGTAACTAGACTCCTATAAAATTTTTCAGCAAGTGCCCACTGCATATTAATGCAAGTGTTTTTCCTTTCTATGAAATACTTGCTAGATATTGTGCTTTCAAGGTAGTGCTATTCTTGTGATCTTTCCCTGTGTTACCCATCTTTACTGCAAGAATAGGTGTTGTGCATTAATTAATTTATTAATTTATTTACTTATGTTACCCATCTTTACTGTAATGCATATTGATAAGTTGTTTATTGTGAGTCATCCACTTAAAAATTTTAAATAAGTAACTTTGCCTGTGAAATTTCATTCAAATCCTTTGGTTCATGTAAGTTTCTTCTTTGACAACTGATCAGTTTCTGAACGTTTTTAGTACTCAATAAGGTGATCTAGAACAAATCATAGTGTACTCACCCCCCTTTTTATTCAAGTTTTTAAAGAGGGACTTTATCCCCTGGGTGCAGATTTCCTAGTTAGGGACATGTTAAAGGGATCCAATGCCTTCAAAAGGTAGATTATTCACCTCACTTTTGGTAGGACCCATAAGCTGTGTAAAGCCAAAAGGATGTTTCCATTGTCTATCTCACAGATAGTGAAGTATAAGAGAGAAAACAACCAAAATTGGCTAAAAGGATTTTTCAACTCACCAAGGGTGCACTTCTTAGGAATCATGTATAACATTAGTATGCTTTAGGCACACCCGGTGGGACAATGTAAATCAAGTGCATAGATTTTAGCAGTCTATATAAACATAGATACAAACCTTCATTAATGATTATTATCATGGGAAAGACCATTGGGTTGGTCTAGGTAGTTGAAATTGAGGGTTGGGATATCAATAGTTGAAGCTATTTTTTACAGGATGATCAGTACTCAAGAGGATAAAAATGAATATCTATGAGTAGTAGTGAGTCAATCTGGATACCATTCAATCAATACCAATTGCTTACTACTTTTTTCTGTTCCATTTATAATGAGGATTTTCATGAGATCAACACTATACATGTGCAAGAAACTAGTCATTACTAGAAGTGAATTAGTCATGCAATCATAATTGAATGATTCATAAGCAATAGACATATTAATGGCAGGCAACTCCGTAAAGATGATTTTAGACCAATACAACATGTATCCATGTCCTAAGGTGATAAAAAGGTCTTCAACTAGATTTGTATTCCATCTGAGTATATTACAATTTCCTCTTGGAGTGGTCATCTAGATAGAGCAAGATTTAAGAATGGACTTTCAACGATTACAATAGGCATAATTTATGTTATTGTTGTCCAAAAAATTTGTAGCAAAATGGGAATCTACCCTACCATTATAGTGGATGCTCAATAAGCTCACTAGAAATGAAGCTTTTGTATACGATTCACATGAGCGAGTTTAGCAAACAAGAATCTCATGTGCTAACAATGATATCCCTACCTCTGCATTATGCGCTAAGAGTTTGTTCATTAGCATACTCAGTTGTGACTCAAACCAAAGTATTCGTAGAGCACATTAGAGATGTTGCAAATATTTTCTCTGGGTCTCAAACTCAATATCTACTCAACGAAAATGTACTTTCGCCGAGACTTCAATGCAGATTCCATTCCTATTAGCGCTTCATGCCTTCTGGGTGAAACTAGTTATCAAATTGCAACAACTTATGTAAAATTCTATGCAGTACTATGGGACTTGAATCAGGAAAATATCTGCTCTAAACAATTTGAAGATGAATCTAACCACGTATTCTCTCACCTAGATCGAGCATGTTGAGCTACAACTCAATTATGAGCCCCTCATTATGAGTTCATGGATGATTTTAATTTGAGATTATGTTTTAAAAAACTATTAAATCATAAAACATTTTCATCTTGTAATAGATAATTAAATATGTGGTAATTAAAAGTTCTTTGTTAAAGTTATACGAATGGATGCAATCGATGCAACCTTTAAGTCTTATGCGTTTATAATGAATAAAAGTGTAAGGAAAGAAACAACGTGGAAGTTTCAAACAATTTTTACGCTTTTCCTAACAACACTTTTCATGACTATTTCTCGTACCATAGTAACTTTTTTTGGCTGATAAGCCTTTCTAAAGTCAATTTTCTTTGTAACTCCCATATTCATTATCATTGTCATCCTAAAATATTTATAATCTTAATTGCAAAATAAGATTAAAATGTAAAGTGTCGATTGCATTCCCCAATAATTTAGTCTCTTTCTTGAGTTTGAATTAATAATATCTTAGAGTTGTGGCAGTTCTATTTACCATGTTCCATCATAGATAGATGTAAGATGTCCACAGTCCATTTGGGCACAATTATGAAATGATGAGGATGGATAAGAAATCATTGCATGATCAATTATTGGTTGATATGCCTTTATAGTCATCATTTTTGGTAAATGTTTGTTAGGTTGTGGAGCCTATTTTCATATTAGATGTGTTGTAAATTTTACAATAAAAGTACTGTACATTCTTCATATGTTCTCACTAGGGTTCGAGGGCTGTAGCCCTCGAGATTTTTTTTGGGGGGAGTAACCAAAATTGTGGTCTTTTTATGTATTAATTTTATGGGTGGTATTTAACCCATAGGTTTATGGGTCGGTTTTTTGGCCCATGGTTTTGGTACCCACGGTATTGTAAAAATTCTTAGAAAGTTACCTATTGATGTGCTTATATATAGTTGGACATACAGTAGGGAAATATATGGGTGTGTGAATTCAAGTGTGAATTTGTGAGAGAGTTTGTTGAGCAAAGCTCCAAACAAGATCTATGCATTGTAATTGTGAGAAGACCACTATGAGAGTGGATTATACTCTTGTTGGATCTTAATAACATCTAGGTAAGTGTTTTTGGTGGATATAGCCCACATTGGGTGAACCACATTAAATCATGTCTTCTTGTGTATTTTGATTTTGTATTTTTTTCATAGCACTTAGTACTGTGATTATGTGGGATTGATCTACATTTATGTTTTTGCTTATCCCTAACACTATTATCCTCACCATTATCGTCTCCCAAATATTAATCATAAATTTTAATATGTTGTATATGTTCTCTCCTTAATACATGAAAAAATATTTCTTAGGTGTTCCAATTCCACTTCTACAGGGGTTGCGATTCTAAACAATAGGGGATTTGGATTCATATGAATAGTCTTGTATTAATATATTTGTACCGCTTGCTTACTAACCATGTTATAGTTTTTATTTTGTGATCATTGTGCTTCGTATATTTGAATGGATTGATGAAATCAATAGCCAATTTTTTTTGGAGGATTCAACAACTATGCCAATCAGGAGGTTGAAGGATGGTGGTAATCTCAACAGATCCATTGGGGTATGCTCAGGGTGTGAAGGAAACTAGATCTAATATGTAATTGAATCAACTAATATCTATTACTTAATTGAATCAATAACAAGGCATCTACATAGGTTTTCACATTCACAGACAACTTTTCAAACTATGTGAGATTTTTAAGCAACCTTAACATATGGTAACAATAACAAACTCTTATTTCTCATTTTTAAAGATGATTGTCAACTATAATGTCACAGTTAATTTGTAATTAGACGACGGGCCTTTAATCTCTTAAAAAATTGTAAATCATTTTTGTTCAATATTTTTTAAATTTTATAATATTTATAAGTGTCTCCATTGGCCAAGAAGCTTAGCCATATTTTAGGTCCATTTGGTAATTGTAGTGCCAACATTACTGGAATGCTATATATTTGAATGAAGAGTTCATGTTAAGTTGATTCAAGCATGGTTACACGTGTGTTGATAAAGGTGATATGGACAAAAAACGACATACAAATTCTGAGCACTTGAGCACCATCATGTTGATGAAGGTGATATGGACTACAAACGACATACAAATTTTGAGCACCTGATCACCACCAATGGCATAATGTTTCCTTGTATATGATCAATAATTATTATTACATGACACACTCTATAGCCATCCATAGTTTTCGACATTTCTTCCTAAATTTCATCATTTTCTTAATTACAACCTCCTTAGGTTAAATTTATTCATTATATTGCGGTTATCAAACATTATAAACAACTAAATGCTCTAGACTGATAGTTTCCATTTCGACTGGGCCTTGTAGTTGAGATTCAAATGTAAGAATAAGAAGAGTTGATATAAAATAACAATTGTGATACTGACACTCCATGTCGCAATATCCATTTAGGGTCATAATAAGATTATATGTAGTAATTAAATATTTTTTCCCTATGATTTAAAATAAATAGTACATCTTTGTCAACAAATTACTTTTGTAATTTGTCTCTGAGTCCATAAGCATCAGTCATACCTTCAACAGTATCAGAATAGTACATACTTACAGGGAGGGCAATAAGCTGGCGGATGCACTGGCCAATTATGGCATTAACATAAATTTCACTACATGGGATAAGGATAGTATCCCTAATCAGCTCCACAACAGCATCCATGCGGACCTTCACATGCAAAAAATCTCTAGAGATATGCCTTAATCTTTGGAGGAAAATCAAATCCATAAATTATTCCACATGTGCTGCTTTAAAGTATATGGCGTGGCAAATGATATCTAATTCAAATAATAGCAAGATTTTTTTAAGGAACTTCAAGTGGAGATATCTGGATTCAAAAATCGCGCACGCGGGAGGTACAATAGCTGTTGATATCCGGATGCTAAGCTCCATGAAAACTGATGATAACTACAAGGTGAAAGCTGACAGGGAAGGGGTTTTCACGCGCGACTTCCCACAGGCTCAGAACAGCAATCACACAGCCGTTCGTGAGAAGACTAACGGCTATAGTTCCTATTTTTATGCGACCTTCAACAACAAGAATCGTAATACTCTTCACGCTCAAAGGTATCCTGGATATTGCTGTAACCAACACATCACAGTGAAGATGGGAGGGCCACCCTGTCAAATTGAGTCGTGCGCGGACCCTGACTGGAGAGAAAACACGGAGCTTTGGAACATTCTTAGCATTGGCGGCTTCACCAGCTTTATTGAAAGGATGCAAGGGCATGATCAAAGCATCTCTGTTCGCTTTGCCAAGGAATGGAATGGGAGGACAGTCGACTATGGGGGGCAGAAAATTCTTATCAATGAAGAGCTCATAGCTGAAGCGACTGGCCTCAGCCTGGAAGGGTACCACTTCTTCAACAAGAGGGTTATCAAAGAGGTTGAAGAAAGAAGATTTGTGGAGGAGGATGAGAAGCTTATTTTCAGCACTGCGGGCCTGCTTGTAAGCTCAATTCCACCCCCGTACGATGAAGTCACCCGTATGATGATTCGCTTCATCTCCTTGGAAGGCAGGTTTGTTACTATCCCTGCTAAGCACCTTGTCTTTTTGAACCACTTCCGTAGAAATAGGTTGGTTTGCTTCCCGTACTATTTGTTAAGCTCTCTTGAGCGCTCCATTTTGGAGTTCTAGAGACATACTCGGGCGGTTCCCTTGCACCAAGGGCTTATTCTGCTTATCCACAAGCTTTGTCTTCTTAAGTATCCCGGTCTCCCTTACTCTCCCCAGCCCGACTCCCCCTTTGATGGGCTCTGCTGCCGCCAGTCCTGTCTCCCCTGCTGCCCCTGCTGCTGCCCCCGCCTTAGGTGCTGCTACCCCCATGCCGGTTGCTCATGCTTCTCCTTCTATTCCTCCTGCGGCTGCCCCTGCCACCCACCTTGCCTCTACCTCTAAACGAGTCACTAGGGCTTCTAGGAGACTCAATCTTGAGACTGCTGCTGTGGGGGGATGAACCTCTTGAGCTTGATATTGCTCATGATCTGCTAAACATTAGAAGTGCCAGTCCCCGGGAGGCACAGATGGATAACCCTTTTAAGAAATTGGAGGCCCTTAGAGGTAGAGATTAATTTGCTGAAGGTTGAGGTCAAAAACCTTGCCAAGCAAAAAGGCAAAAAAAGCATGGAGGGGGAAGGGAGCACTGATAATAGTCAGATTGATGACATATACAAAAAGCTGACCTCCTTAGACTCCCACCTTGGGAAGGCTAAGACCAGACATGACTACAATATTGCAGCCTTTAGGGCCATCGAGGAGTTTATCGTGGGTCATGCCAAGAGTGTTTCAAATCTAAGCGGTGTCCCGGCAGCGCTTTGGGGGCAATGATAAAGAGAGCAAGAGAACCATTGAGGAGCTCGATAAGATGGATGCTGCTCAGATGACCGCATTAGGCATGTTTCAAGCTTGGAAAAAAGTCAAGATTAGCATTGATCAAGCGGCCAAGAAGTAGTCCTGGATACTTTTGCTGCTCTTTTTTGTTAATATTACTGTTTCTTGGCTGTCGTCTTGTTGTTTTTTTGCCGTTGTTTTGCTGTTAAGTCTTCTCTGTGTAGCTGTTTCTGGGTTACGTGGTATTTATTGTAACTCTTGATCTGTGCTACAGCTACTCTGCTCCTCTCTCTTATTCCGGCTTATAGGCCTTATTTTGTATTCAAGGGTATAGTCCCTTTCAAAAAACTATTTGCCAATATTAAAAAAAACAAATTACTTTTGTGTTATCATTAATTAAACATTTAGACATATTAAATGAGTTATAGTTTGATAGTGTGTATGATGGTGTAAAAAGTGTTGCCTAATCATCCATAAAAATTCAAATCTCAAGGGAAGCCAAATAATAAGGACTGAGGTTAGGAATGTACCCTACGTAAATTTGGTTGAATGGAAACCCCTCAATCCATTATTTTGGATTCAATAAAAAAAAAATTTAGAATATTTATAATTGTAGACACCAATTTTTGGTTCATTAGCCCCTTAGCCCGCGTTCGTTCACCGCTTCATCATCATCATACACACCCGCACTCAAATCCTATTTGAAATCACTTTCCCCTCCTAAATTGCATTTATTTCCCCTAATTTCTATTTTTCTATCTTAATCCAATCATTATCTCATCCCTCTTAATTTACCCCCAATCACATTTAATCTTCTCTAAACATGTTTATCACCTTAATCACATACCTAAACATCCCATCTATCATTTCTAGAACCATCATCTACCCTCATTTAATGTTTTCAACCCTCCAACCACTCTTTCTTATCCCTACACAACTTTAATATGCCTAATCAACTCAAAATCCTAATTTAACACTAATAGGGCCTCATGTCTCGAGTTGTGCATCATCCCCATCAGCCAAATCAATGGTCCTCCATAGTTGATGGTGACCCTATCGGATTATCGACAACCCTATAAATACATTACTACCCCCTCCTCAAAGAGGATGAAACTTTTCAAATTTGACTTATATCAAGATTTTACAGATTTCTTTTATTTTTGTGATCTTTCATCAACATCTTGGAGTTATCTTGGAGCCCTTGCTTATCATTTTGGAGATTTGAATCTTGGATTTTCTTTGGATACCTAGCTTGTTTCATCATCTTTTCATCAACTTTGTAAGCTCATTCGTCATCTTAGAGATCTACCATCACCTCATCCACTCTTATTTCTTTCTTATAGTCTAAAGCCATTTATCAGCCTTCACCAAACCCTAATCTAGCCTCAGTCATCGTTGATTCTTCCCTGGTCATCATTAACTCAATCTACATCAGTTCTTTTCCTTGCATTCTTCCCACTCTGCCATTTGTTTCATAGTTCCTACAACATCCAAGTCTTTCAGACCCTATAACCTTTCTCTTTGATATCCCAAGATCTTGACTTACATGTCCAGTTTTCATCGATTGTCCTATCTTAGTCACCATCAACCAATCTATTGATTACATTTTCTTCCATCTGCTTATAATTTACATCCTTTTTGTTTCCTATGTGCTTTTTGACCAAATCCAAGACATCTTCAACATCTAACAATATATTCCAAATCTACTTTTTTCACATTTTTTGATCTTCTCTGTTACAGCCATCGTCGACTGTTTCGGGTCACCGTCAACCCTGTCTGGTTTGATTTCTCTTATCTCAATTTATCATTATTTGCATTATATAATCTTTTATCTAGCATATCTTTGAGCTTTTACTTTGCTTACTTTCTACATGTTATTTATTCATTTCATTTTTGATCAATCTTTCTAAGAAAAGTGGGTTGACATCCTCCCTAGGTAAGTTTATCACTTCTCAGGACTGACTTAGTCAGGTATCCCACCATATAATATACTAATCTTTTTCTTGTCTAGTTTTCCATTGTGTTGTGCAAGTCTTGAAGCTTATTATGGAAAGGATTTGTGCACGCGTATCTCATCTTCATCATTATCACACATCAGAGGTATCCTTAAACCCTCCCATATTTTGGAGTTTCTTGTTTTCTTGCATACCATTTCATTAACTTGGAATAGGAGCAGAAAACTCATCAAACATTCTGGCATGTCCGGTGGTACCCTACCTTCTTCTTTGGTGAGTTCCTTATTTATTTTTTATTTCTATTTCATATTCTATTTTCCTCTTTCCACTAACTCTGCAGGTTGGAGTTTGTCATTTGCATGCTTGGGGGTTTGTTTGCTTGCTCAACAACGCATGCATAATTTGGAAAAAGGAAAAGTGTTATCCAGGTATTCTTCTTTTGATCCTTATTTTCTTTTTTCTTGCATCATTCTTCCCTTCCTTTGTTTTTCCTAACCAAACATCACATTTGGGTTTTGGATCTAAAACAAACACTTTTCATGCTTGCTTGATCACATAGTTTAAATAGGTGGTAAATAACTTGCATTCACATCTCTTTCACACACAACCAAACCACACTCACAATTTTTCATATCTAAACATTTCCTACCAAGTGGAGCTATTGGGATTTCATCACCCAATAAGGAAGCCACCATGGTGTTCTGGTCGTGTAACGTTTTTTTTAACTATTGGTATATTGAGTAAGTGTTCGACACCCTTATCACTGTGATGTGTGAAGTGCGGGGGTAGGCCCCTATATTAGACTATGTACCAATAGTTATCAAATATTTGTGCCTCACATACCTTCAATTATATCGAGGACTCCATCCATAAACATACTTGAAACCATCCATAGATTGGCCATTTCCGTAGGTTCCCTTTGAGCCTCTTTCCCTCTTCACATTTCTATAAATAAACAAGATAATAAAAATTTTGTTACTTGACTTGTTTGTTGCATTAATAGTTCACATAGGTTTTTTCTTATTTATTTAATGCCTATTATTACTCGTTCACAAGGCAAGAAAATGAAACAATCAACCTCATCTAACAATATCCCCACCTCAAACAATCCCCCACAACAAATATTTGCACTTTCCCTTGTTTCTTCCACACCTTTGATCACTTCATCTTTGGTCTCCCAACCCATTATTTCTATGGTTCCTCCTCATGAGCCTCATATGATTCAAACTAATCCCCATATAGAAACCAATCCCTTTGTGTACCATCACTTCATCCCTTCTAGACCAAATACACCTCCTTCTACTACTTAGGAGCATTTACCTTCCACTATCCGTCGCAGATGTTTGGAGTTTCAGGAACTCCTTGATGCTAACAATTTCACCCTTCATGACTACCTAGCTCATAAATCCACCAATATTCCTATTGATGGACCCCCTCTTCAACAACTTTATGTTTATCCCCCACAGTCTGAATCCACTGAAGTTCTTACTTCCCAACTTGTCATCTTCTTCCCTAGGGCCATGAATGAGCTAGCGTTAGCCCAAAATGAACATGTCCCTCATGAGTATTCTACCATGGTTCCCCAAACCCATCAGTCTACACAATTGGTGGTGCCTATCTCCACCTAATCTACCTCGTATCAATACCATCCCTACATCTTCTCTCCATATTCCTTCTTCATCTACCGTTATCATCAATGCTCCCACCCAAACTCTTCAAGAATCCAACCTACTTCCTCCACCACCCGAGCAACATGTTCAAATCTTGGTGCCTCTTTTCACATCTCAAGTCCATACCAATGTTGTTACCTCACAACCCCACCCTTCAGAGTTGACTCAAACTAATCAACCTCCACTCTGAAGTATCTTTCGACATATGTTTCCTAATCAACCCCTTCAAACATCTCAACCACCTCATACATATCCTAACTCACCAAAAAAAAAATCAATCCAATCCCCCCATCACTCAATAAAAACCCTAACAATCTTACCCATTCAATTACATCTCCCACAACATCCTATTTCACAGCCCATTCAATCACAAGCTTTTAATTATTTCCCTCCCTATCAACCACCCCCACAAACTCCTAATTATCCTCAACATTACCAATCTTATCCATAACCCAATCCATCTACCTCTTATATTCACAACCACATCAATTAGTTCCCCATCCTCATACATCAAATGATCCCATGTAAGCCTTATTGAGTAGAATGGCTAACCTAGAGGTCATTACCTTGGGCCCTAAAATCACATTCACCTATGAGAAAAATTGTAATGAGCCCATCGACCCATCAACCCATCTAAACCAGTCAAGCAATATCCTCCACATTGTAAGCTTCTTAAATTTTCTAAATTCAATAGCAAAGAAAATCCTCAATAACATCTTCATTCCTTTAGGAATTAATGCTATCTTATTTCCCACGATTAAGATCTCATGCTTCAAACCTTCCCCATTTCATTAGCCAAGCCTGCTATAGAGTGTTATAATGACATTCTTCAACATTCCCTCATCTCCTTCACTTAACTTGCACAGCTTTTCCTTAAATACTTCTCCATCAATATAGCACACAAGATAACCATCACTAACCTCTATGCCATCAAACAATTTGAGGATGAATCAATCGTTGATTTCGTCGCTAGGTGAGGCAACATTATCAATCAACTATCTTTCTCGATGCCTCAATCCAAAATAAATGAGCTCTTCTCTAGATCATGTGCCAAACATATCTCATCCACTCTTCAAATTAAGTCCTTCCAAACCTTTGAGGAAGCTTTAACCAGGGCTCGTAAGTTATAAATACACGCCCTTGAGCAAGGTCATGTTAAGCTTTGCTCTAATAAACCTAAGACTTAAATATCTACATCCACACCTATATCTAATTCCCCATCTACTTCCATACCCACATCTACACCTTTATCTACAACCACCCATATAACCATGTCTACTTCACGATCTACATCCATATCCACATCTACACCCATATCCATGTCCACATTTATGCCCCTATCCATACCTGCATCTACATCCACATCCACGCCGTCTCTTGAAACTTCCAACAAACAAATATCTCCCTCCAATCATATCACTAGAAATATCTCAATCCCATCTCTACCTTCAACAAGTACAAAAACTCCTGCATCGACGCTTTCCAATTTCGTATAATCCATAAGACCTTATAATTCTATTGATGATCCTACTTAAGAATCATCCCCATCTTTAATCATAACATCTACAACACAACCCACATCCAAACCATCTGATCCTACCTCCAAAGAATACTTCGTCATTGAAATCATTGTGATCCCCACCAAGGGAAAATCTTTCGACAAATGTCTAAGAACCTTGGCACTCCCATCCAAAAACATCTTAGTCATCCACATAATAAGTTAGACCTTCCCCCTCCGAAGTCCCATTAACCCAAATAACCCCCTATCCAACCATTTATCTTAGGACCTTGGCCATCTATTTTAGGACAGTGTCCTTCATCCAAACCTACCATCACTGCCACATCTAAACCCAAACCATCTACTCCTCCATCCAAGTCCAAATCTAAATCTAAGGTCCCTACCAAACCCCAAAAGAGTAGGACACCCCTTCTACCTTCATCATCTTCGCCTAAAATAGATCCACCCAAAATCCATGAGGCTTCGTCTTTCAAAACACCCATTGGGTCATACACCAAAATCCTTCATTGCTTCGTCCAAATATCCACAATTACCCTTCCCCCCATTAAGTCCTTCGATTCACGTGGGTGGAAGCCCAAGTGGTTTGATCACGATGTCATTTGCGCTTATCATCGTGTCCCTCAGCATGACACATAGCACTAAAAGACCCTCCAAACCCTCATAAAAAATCTTATACAGGAACATGACCTTCTCATCAGAGAAGACTATCCTCTTCCATCCATTAGCTCATCTACACCAAAACATAATCCTCAAACCAAGCCTGCAAGCTCTAAGGCCTTTAAATCTAGCCCTCCATCAACACCTTCAATACAACCATCAAAGTCTACCTCTTCTAAAGAGGGCCCCTCTTTTCATAAATGTCATTTGTGTTACCACTCGATCTCATCCCCATGATTCTCAACCATCCACCTAGCCAAAACCAAGAGTTGTCATCTTTGCTCCTCCTAATGAGCCTATCTCATCTCCCTCTGCACCCAAGGATGAGATATCCATCCTAGCCACTCCATGAACCTAAAATCATGTTATTATAGAACAAAACATTATGAAGCAACTTCATTAGGCTCCCATCAAAATGTCTCTTTACGAGCTTATCCAAATTTCCCTTAACCATCAGTAGGCTCTCATCAAAGATCTACAACGCATCCCAATCACAACCGATGAACCTCAAATTTTTGCGGCCCTCGTTGGATCCCTTACAGGTTTTGTCACTATCTCCTTCAATGATTATGAATTCCCTTACATTCTACCCGAAGGTCACGACCTTCCCCTTTTTATCACCATTCGTATCAATGATACCTTCATCCAACTATTTATGATTGACAATGGTGCTAGCATTAAAATTATCTCAACCCACACATTCAATCAGCTTAAGCTTGCCCACACCATTGTCTCCTAATCAACCACAGCCCTTTGCGCCTTAAATGACACTTTTGCCCCTACATTAGGAATGGTCATCCTTCATATCCACATTTTTGAAAAACACCTCCGTGAACTCTTTTACATCATAAAAGGACAATTCCAATATAACATCTTACTACTAGACGCCCATGGATCTACGTTATGCATTGTGTCCTATCCACCCTTCATCGTTGTATTAAGTATGAGCACAAGGGGAAAACCCACCCACTCCTTGCCAATCTTCCTCCCTTCAAAGCATGCCACATGACCTATCGGTCAAACGACGTGCTCATCCCTAAGAAAGATTCATCCTCCGAAGCATCCACTAGTTCATCCATACCTGCATCTAAGTTACCCAATAATGAATCTCTCAACAACATGATGCAACATCTCTCATTGTGCGAGTACCAATTCCTTGATCTTAATGCTCTTCCCACACCCAATTTGGTTGATTGACCCAAAAAATTCCCATGTATCAACTTAATATTGAGGATATCATTTCCTTCAGTCCACCTCACTTGAAGACCAATCTTGTTTATTGTGGCATCGATCGTCCTTCCTCTCATGCCAACAATCAACCCGATACTAAGCTATACACCAATGGCTTTGATTTCCTCTATAATAAATCTTTTGCCTACACCTATCTCCACTACTATACATGGAAGGGATTTGGTCTTAGGCACTACGAATAAGGCATGCATGATCTTGTCCTTGATCAATACCACAAACCCCACAAGAAGTATGGATTGGGATTCAAGGAAATCCTCACCGAATCTCTCACACAAACTTCTTCTATGCACACAAATCCATCACCTCCTTCTCCATCCAATGACCTCATGGAAACAAGTGACACCATGTCCCTTCCTTTTAATTTTTTTTAATCTCTATGATCACTTTAGGACCGGTCACCTATCAGGCTGAGGGTGAAATTAGGCCTCTTCCTCCTAAATTCCCCTACCATCGACACCTTTAATATCAGTATTATCTTCTCTTCTCCATACTATCCATAGGCTAAAAATAAAGCCGAATCTACTAACAAAACTCTCAGCAACATTCTTGCCAAAATTGTCGATAAGGCAAGTCAAGAATGGTATCTTCATATTCCCTTTGTTCTTTGGGCTTATCGGACTAACATCCACACCTCAACAAGTGCTACTCCTTTCTCTCTTGTTTATGGTTCTGAGGTCATCCTCCCTCTCGAAGTCCAAATCCCATCTTTGTGCATTTCTACTTGTGTCTTCGTCTCTGATGAGGACTATCGCTAATAGCGTTTAGAACAACTTGAACTATTAGATGAAAGTCACTTGATTGTTGTCCAACATCATCACATCTATCAAGATAGTATCAAACACAAATAAAAATAAAAAATAAAAAAGTAACTTTAACATTGGTGACCTTGTCTTAAAATAAAATCAAAATGTCACTACTCCGGAAAGGAGCTAATTTGGGAAGTTCACTCTGTACTAGATTAGACCATACATTATCACTCATAAGTATGGGTCTGGGGCCTATCTCTTAGCCTCCCTCAATGGTAAACTATAAACAAAACCTCTTAACGCATTGCAATTGTGACCTTTCTACTGTTAACATGCCTACCAATGTGACCTTAGTCACATTAATGATCTCATTCCCATCATTAGCCTTCTCTATCTTCCATCGTAATGCTTTGGAGTTGTGTGGTCTTTCATCACTATCATATCTATGACCTTGAATATAGACACCAAAGCTCTACCCATAACATATTCCTCATGGACAAGTTCCTCCTCTTCGGTGGGAACCCCACGATCATTACATTCATCTCCTTCTTATCTACCTGCTAGAACCATGATAAGGGTCCACATGTGTAGCTTGTACACATTACCTCCCCTCTTCAAGTGGTCTACTAGGCTATCCTCAACGCTATCTTAAAAGTCAAAAAATCATGGATGCTCATATCAAAGCTATATTATCCCAAATATAGACTGTTCCCTCGAAGGACAATTGTTCAAATAAAGAAAATATTATCAAAAATATAGACTGGTCCCTCGAAGGACAACTATTGCATATCTTATCTTGTCATCTAAATCAAATTTCAAAAGATCTAAATCAAAAGTTCAATTGTAGACCACTCCCTCGAAGGATGGCTACTTTCTTATATCATGGCAGTAAAGGCTTCCCGCATTGATTAGCCTTCAAAATATCAAAAGAAAAAGCAAGCATCCTAAGAAAGCTTCCCACATCGATCAACTTTCCCCTCCAAAGCAAACTTCCCACATTGACTAGTTTGCCAAATACTAGTAAGAGCTGGGGCACACACCTATGACCATCACCTAAGGAGAAACTATTCCCCCGTATAAGTTACATCTCAAGCCCTTGTTGTGTCTGTAACAAGTATATAAGCACACACTTCATCCTCCCCTCATGATCTTATACATGACTAAATAGCGTTAGTTACATGTTAACACTTGCCATATGGCTACAAGTGCATTGATTTATTCATGTTACCTCTCACGTTTTACCTCCAATCCAGTTTCATAACATCTATCTTATGTATACTCCTTGCTATGATGTAAGTGTACTTCCTACATTTAGTGTCATCCTTACAAGGTCGCGTTCCATTCGTACCTTTCGCATCCAACCATTTTAGTTATCCAATCGTATCACACTCATTCACATTGAACATGGGTTTCCATTTTGATCTATGTTCTAATCTATCACATCCAATCCAATCCAATTACATCATCTTATCTTATATTCTATCCAATTAACACGTCTAGATCTACACTAAGTCCATCACATCTAATCCACATCTAAATCCATCACATCTAACATCCAAATCCATCACATCATATCTAATCTAAATCCATCACATCATTTTTATATCTAGTCTAATATAAATCCATCACACTAATTCCACATCTAATTTAATCATCACATCGTATAAATTAATCAATACATCACATCATAACATCTATCTATCAAATCATTTTCACAACCATAACTACTCAACATAACATATTCATAATACATCGCATACATCTAATCTACTCATCCACATGTTATAATACATATATAAGACATGACATCCTATTCATATATATATCTAATATATATCCATATATATCATTCCAAAATTATCATCTACTCATCCACATGTTATAATACATATATCATAGATGTATCCATATATACATCTTTTCTTATACTTCCAATATCTATTGCTATGTATGTATCTATGACATATTATGTCATGTATGTATATATATCTATATATGTATGTATGTATGTATGTATGTATGTATGTATGTATGTATCATCTTAATGTCTATATATCGGTGATAGGCCTCAACTGGGCTCCATCTATATCACATCTATACATCAAAATCATATTATTGATCGTTCACCACTCTAAGTTGAACCATAATCTAGGACTCTGTCTTGTGGGACAGGACCCTATCCTCCTACTTGTCCATTTTATCTCCTCACCATCCTTATATTTTTACGCATACTCTTTATGTTCCACTCATTGTCCCATGTTACCTTCACACCATTCTTTGGATTTCCATGGATTATCTTTTAGTATTTTTCTGACTTCCTATCCCACTATCTTGCAGCCATCCTTAGGCCATCATATCCAGACCATCTCAATTATTTTCTTGGGGCACTGTATCTCATCTTAAGTCCACCTTTGCGGCCATTTTCCTTTCCATTTTGCTAGGATGCATATTTACTTGATTCATCATATCTGATGGATATCGCATGCTCTTTTGCCCCACTTTGTTGCCTGACATTTTGTCAGACCATTGTCTTGACTATCCTCACATTTTTGCACATGTTTTTGATGTCTGCCTTTGACCCATTGGTCCCATGGCTTGCACATCCAGCTGAGCGGATTCCCATTGGACTCCCTCCATACTATCGTGATCTTTTCCGACTCACGGGTTTGTAGGGCATTAACGTTGCCTTTATTGAGGCCGTGTTATGTTCCCTACTGATGTGTTTCCAAGATCACTGCCATATTTATTTTTAATTTATCCTATCCTATCACTCTCTACTTGGGGCATCTTTTCTTATTTTCCACTCTTTCCTCCTTCCCTCCATCTATTTATGTCAACCTAGTAATTGATTCCTTTTCATGTCATTGATCCCTAGTTTGAGGGGGAACACCTCAACCACCATTTTCTGTCACTAGTTTTTGTCTCATGGCTTGCTTAACACAAACCACTTGACAAAAAGGGGCAAATGTAGACACCAAAATTTGGTTCACTTGTCCCTCATCCCACGTTTTTTCACCTCTTCATTATCATTATACACTCCTGCACCCATATCCTATTCAAAATCCCTTTCCCCTCCTAAATTAGATTTATTTCCCATAATTTCTATTTTCCTATCTTAATCCCATCATTATCTCATCCCTATTTATTTACCCCTAATCACATTTAATTATCCTTAAACATGCTTATCACCTTAATCACATCCTTAAACATCCCATTTATCCTTTCTAGAATAATCATCTACCCTCATTTAATGTTTTCAACCCTCCATCCACTCTTTCTTATCCCTACACAACCCTAATCCATCCAATCAACTCGAAACCCTAAAAGGGCCTCATGTCTCGAGTTGTGCACCATCCCCATCAACCAAATCAACGGTTCTCTGCAATCGATGACGACCCTATAAATACATCACTACCCCCCCTCCTCAAAGAGAATGAAACTTCGGAGATTCGAATTATACCAAACTTTTACAGATTTCTTTTCTTCTTGTGAGTTGCCATCAACATCTTGGAGTCATCTTGGAGCCTTGATTATCATTTTTGGAGATATGAAGCTTGGAGTTTGTTTAGAGACCTAACTTATTTCATTATCTTTTCAGCAGCTTTGCTGGATCGTTCATCATCTTGGAGATCTGCCACCACCTCAGCCACTCTTGTTTCTTTCTTATTGTCTAAAACCATTTATCAGCCTTCACCAAACCCTAATTCAGCCTTGGTCGCCATTGACCCGATATGCATCAGTTCTTTTCCTTGCATTATGTCCCCTCTTCCATATGTTTCCTAGTTCTTGCAACATCTAAGTCTTTCAGACCCTGTAACCTTTATGTTTTTCCTGTTTGAAAGCCCAAGATGTCAATGTCCTATCTTAGTCACCGTCGATTGCCTCTGTCTACCTCTAGTCATCGTCGACCTGATGTGAATTAATTACATTTTCATCTATTTACCTGCAATTTACATCCTTTCTGTCTCAAGTTCTTTTGTACCAGATCCATGACATCTTCAACATCCAACAATCTGTTTAGATTTACTTTTTCACATATTTTGATCTTCTCTATTACAGTCGCTGTCGACTGTCTCGAGTCATCGTCGACTCTATCTGGTTTGATTTCTCTTATCTCAATTTATCATTATCTGCATTATCTGATCTTTTATCTAGCATATTTTGAAATTATGCTTTGCTTACTTTCTGCATGGTATCTATACATTATTTTCAATCAACTTTATAAACAAGTGGGCTGTCATCCTTCCTAGGAAGTTCATCACTTCTCGGGACTGACTTAGTCAAGCAACCCACCATATAATCTACTAATCTTTTTCTTTTCTAGTTGTCCATTATGTTGTGCAGGTCTTGAAGCTGGTTGTGAAGAGGATTTATGCGCACGTATCTCATCTTCATCATTATCACACATCGGAGGTAGCCTTAAACCCTCTCATATTTTGGAGTTTCTTGTTTTCTTGCATACCATTTCATTAACTTGGAACATGAGCGGAAAACTTGTCAAACAGTAATAATGCGCCACATATACATAAATTTAAAAAGTTATTTTCGAAATCTATTATATGGTTAAGTATGACAATATCATACGTTAATTATCATTGTAAATATCAAACAAAAACCAAATTTAAATGTATAACTTCCAAATTTAATGATGTAAATTTACTGGACATATTTTTACTCTTGAAATATTTACATAAAAAATTGTTGAATGCCAAAATGTTATGTATTAAACCAATTACATATACTACATTATTCATAAAAATAAAAATGATGATAATTATAAATTTAAAAATGCTTTATTACTAATAAATCTAAAATTACTAATTCCTTAATAACTTAGAATTGAAAACCATGTATGTATACACATGATTCTACTATCCATCTAAATTACAAATTTGAAAATATGATTTACATAGATTAGTATGCAAAGACATTTAAATAATGTGTGTATAAATTAAAAAGAATCCATAAATGGTATTCAATAAAAATGAAATGGATTACAATTTTTTTTTGGGTTGAAGATATGATATTCTCATGTATTATAAATCAAGCACTCGTAAAACTTAACATATTGGTGAAGGAAGAAAATATGAATCATAATAAACTTGAAATACACTCTTGGAATATTTGTTTTGTTTTGTTTTGTTTTTTAGTATAGATTATTTATAAAAGCACGTTCAAAGTTTCATTGTGATAATAGAAATTGTATGTCAATTAATTGGTAAAAGTGATACAATTTATTCATGTTCATCATCATCAACTATGTGTTAATTGACATGTCTACATTATTTTGCACCAATAAACACGTGCATATTGACCTTTCACAAGCACATGACACATGTTTATTGCCAGCATATAGAGATTCATCATTTTTTTTTTGAAGAAGCTAAAAGAGGGCACGCTTTCCCAAGTGATTTTCTGCTCCATACCTAGTGAATGTTGCCAAATTTTAGTAGTAAAATTTTAATCTTGCATTGGCACAAAAGCATAAAGGATGAATTTATGTATGTTTATTTCCAAAACAGGGATTCAATTTATGTAGGCATGATGAGTATGCTGGTGACTGAAATTTCCAATTTTGGAGGGGAAACCAAATCTATACAACGATAAATAGATTTTGGAGCCCCTGCGAAGCACTTCCAATAAAATAAATATATTACCTACTCGTGAGGAAAGTGATGAGCATGTTTTCTGAAAGGGATGGAGTTAAAGATCTGGTGAATAGGCAGCGAATGATTAAATTACAAAGTCTTTGAAAGGCCGAAAGAGGGCGTCGAAATCTGAAGCCATGCACATCCAACGTGGACGCAAACGGCCGTCGCCGTGTTCGACGCAGACGACGGGGGGGCAACAGTACAAGCTCTGCGGCTTCCTGCATGCAGCTCTTGCCGTCAACCATCCTTCCCCCGAATTGACGCCTTCTTTGACGGGGTGCGAATGTTTCTTTGACGGGGAGGCCCCTGTTCTCCGCCTCGGCTCAGACGCCGGGGCGACGCTTCTTCCCATTCATTCTTCTGACGACGTTATCTGTCAAGAAAACGAAAGCCCTAACCCTAACAATAACAGTAACAGTAACTACACTGGCGGGGACAATGGCTGTAAATCCTCCTCCGGGAAGAAGAGGAGGAGATTAGGGCTTGTGAAGGGGAGCATGAGTATAGTGCATCAGCTACAGGCGTTGGTGACAAACAGGCGCATGCAGGTCAAGGGTCTGGTTGTCGGGATTTCGAGGCCTAGGCGAGGGGAGTTGAGGGCAGTCGTGCTTTTTGATGTTTATTTGCCGCTGGCATTGTGGGCTGATCCGCAGGTCTGGAAGCCTGGCTTCACGCCTGCTGCTGTTCTCAGTCATTTGAGGTATTATGCTTCTTTTTATGAATTGTTTCTACCACTCTAAATGCCACGCCTTTACAAAATTGCACATTTTTCTAGCTGTATATAATCTGTTGAAGGTATCAAATAGGGGACTCCCTTGTTTAACACGAGTGTATTTCCTTTGACCAACTTTGTCCACCGCAAAACGTTAACCAGTCATGGTATTAACGATCAAATTTTAAGGGCTTCCCATATTTTAATTTGAAGGGCTAGGTTAAGCTTGAGCCTTCGGAAGTCATAGAGTAAACAATACATTACCTTTCAATTGAAAAAAGAAAATCTTAATTACCTTTTAATATATATTTGATTATTTTATATAAAATAAAAATGAAAAAGTCAAAAATTACTAAATATTTAATATTCAACCAAAAAACATGAATGATACTTAAATTCGAAAAAGTAATTACATGTTCAGCTTGCTTCACTCAAAGGAAGGGGTTTGTGGGATCTCATTCTTTTCTATTCTTCATATACCCCATTCCAGTCTGCTATATCCAACTTTTGAGGTGGAGAAAGAGATAAAAACATGAGCATATCTAATGTATTGAAACAAAGTCTAGACCTTTCAATAGTTTTTATACAATTTGACTTAGAAAATCCTCATTCACATGTCAATGTACTTGCTGGAAGTGTGAGAACTATTTTCCATAATTGCATTAAAATAGGAAATGAATCTTTCCACATTTCATCTTCTGCACAGTACTTCCATGTCTTAAACATAGTCTTCTTCAGATTTGTTTTATGTAGATTCACAACAAAATTGTCCAATCGACCTAACATTTGTTCTGTATGAATTATCAAAGCATCTCCAACATCAAATTTTTTACACAACTTTTCTAAACACCTTTGTATTTCTATGTCTTGCCCATTCCCTTCATCAAAGTAACAACAAGGACTAAAAATCTTTGTAGCATTAAAGATTTGCATGTCGACAAACCTAATACTAAGGCAATCGATTATCTTTTGAAGAAGTGCATGACCCAAATGAATGCAGTCCTCCAAAGTGCCACATCCAAGTGTCTATGGAATAGATTCAAACATTAAGTTATGTACATGTGAAATACGTATGCAATTAACAAACTCCAAACATCCATTTTGAGCCTTTTGTAAATATTTAAAAACATATCGAGAACCTGTTCCAAAGGTGTACTTTAAAAATCTTTATTTAGAAAATAAGTACATCTAATTGAGTGCTAATGATAACTTGATATCAATATTCTCTTCTTGAAGTCGTTTACTTAGCTTATTTAATTCACTGAAAACATCTGCAAGCAAATGCATACAAAATTGAACTTGGAATATTGATACCATTCATACAATTTTGTGTCAACATGTTTGAATTCTTGTAGTAATGTTGGCATCATCTTAACAAGTCGATCATAACTTGCCCTCTAGATAACCATCGAACTTGATGGATTTGAAGAACTTGCAACTTATCACTTTGAAATGATTCCATTAACGCTTTGAGTTCACCATGTCTTTTCGCTAACTTTCCCAACCATGAATATATTTGATTAGCAAATTTATCAATGTATTGAATTCAGGGAAAGCATGTGAAGCATCTACTTCATCCAAATCTTCACGATGTGCCACACAATGAATGGACACCAAGTGGTATATTTTTAATCCATTTAGAAGACTTCTAGCTCATTCCACTTCCTATTGATTAGAAGAAGGTGAACAAGAGATGTATTTGTTAATAATTTTAATCCTTTTCCGTGAGCATTTACATTTTCTTTTAGTGTTTTCCTTTATGAGGTAGGTCGGCTAGGTTGGAGGAATTAACAAGCAAATTAAAAGATGAAGCAAACTTCATCATGAGGTTGGTCATGGGGAAACTCCCTCATGAGGTTTGGCACCACCTAAAGGATAAAAGGGGTCGTTTAGGCTCATTTTGGGCATGCATCGTTATTATAATTTTACACTACTTGGTTTTGGGGCTGATTGCTCTATTTCCATTCCACTAGAGGGTGGAAATCCTTTGGTGTGGCTTCACAAGGAAGACGAAAGCTTTCCTTGATAAAGGAAGAACGAAAACTCTTCAATTAATTGTTCCAAGTGCTTCAAAGAGGTGGATAAGGCCTATTTTTGAGTGAGGGTTTGATTCTAAGGTGAAATTCAACCCCTCTTAGGGGAGTGACCCACCTTGGGGAAGAGATTGATGGTTTCTAAGGCACGACATCGCTCAACTCAACCATCATTGCATTCTCCATATTTTTAGTAGCTGGAATCTACTTTGTACTTCATTTTTAGGGCTTGGAATCATTCATTTCCAACCATTTCATAAGGGCATACTCTGTTGTCATTTATTTAATTTCCAGCTGTGTTTAGAGGCTGATTTCTCAGTTGATAATTTTCTATAATATTCTTGAAGTGCTTCTACATACTTCAGATATTGTGAATGGTGATATTTTGCTGAATTGTTGTTTTTCCTTGTTGCCAGTTCTAAAAATCAGACTGCTGTTCATTGTTGTTCTATTTTCCAGTTGGCTGATATAAAAATTAGAATATTTCAGTTTGAGGCTTGTGTTATTTCGTTGCTTTTCAGTTCAGCCCTAGAAAGGGACATTACAGTGGTATCAGAGCATAGATCCTCCCTACTTGGAGGGTTTTATTTAGGAGCAGATAAATGACAAACATACACTTTGATGATGGTAGAGTTGATAGGCTTGCCCTAGGGCAAGAAAGATTAGCCAATAAAATGACTCAGTTGATCCATACCCTTCAAGATCTGAATGGTGGAAGGAGCTCTTCAAAGGAAGTCAATAATACTCAGCCATCCAAAGTGGACAACATTGCTACATGGTATGAGGAGTATAGGGCTCTTCCGAAGAAAATTCGTGATGCCATGTCATTTGTTGAGTTCATGGGAGTAAGCAAGGGAAGATCAAAGCCCATGCCTAGGTCATGAGCTACACAAGAAGAAAAATTAGGGCTGCAAGTAATGGAGAAGAAACAACCCATAGAGGAATCCACCATGCAAGTTGAAGAGGGAGAAATCATGGAGCTTGAGCCAAAGAAGGAAGAAAAATCAGATCTGCAAGTTGGTAAAGAGAAATTGGAGGTTGAAGCTCAATTGTCAAATGTGAATGTTGAAATACAACTTGCTGGAACTTTTATAACAACCATCTCCATGAAACAAGTAGATGATGTTTATAGCCTTGGAGAGAACCATGAAAAGGTTCATGCATGCATTAACAAAATGTGGATGAAGTTGAAGCAAAAGGGACATCACTCTTGTTGTATACAAAGGGTTCAAGTTAGAGGAACTTGCACCATCCGTCGAGCTTCCATTGATTGATTTTCAGAACAACACTATGAAGAGTCATGTGATCAAAGAAAATACTGGGAATCATAAGGATAGAAGGGTTAGAGGTATCTCCACAAACACCACTTCATCAAAGGAGGACAAGCTTTTCATGGGCAACCAAAGGTATGATAATAATAATCACATTTCAGATTTGTTGATCCTTCCTATGTTGTTGCCATACTTGTGTCATCATGGGCAGCTTGTTGAAAAGAATGAGCCTATGTCAAGTTTGATGCTTCATAGTCTAATTGGTGGTCGTCATGGACAACATAGTGGAAATGGTGATAAAGTGAAGAACACTCTAAGTGGCAAAGGGTACATAGATCCTTTGAATTACAAAAAAAGTGAATTCCTCAATGGATTCCATGTTGCTATGGTTAGCGAGTGTTTCATTTCGTGCATATGGTTAGAAAGAAATTTTATGAGAAATTAAATGGAGTTTGTTGTACATTCGAACTCCCTTGTGAAGGATGAAATGCTACAAGAGGGCCTCATCATCCCTTGCACCAAGAGGTTCCAACAACTCAAGCTCACCTTGGGAAAGCACATGGTAAGTGGTGATTTCGATATGAAGTGTAATGAAAATACAGATTTGGTACTTGGAGTGCCATGACTACACTCTTTGGGTACATTTATCCAAGACTACCAAACCGTGGAATTGAGGTTCAAGCTTGATGACCAAGAGGTTGTGCTTCCAAGCATGACAAATGGGATTCCTCAAGTTGCTACAGCCAAGAAGAGTGGAGGAACTTCCAGAAGAAGACAAGACATATGGGCAACACATAATGAGGTAAAACCCTCAATCTTATTTTCAAAACAACAGCCATATTATAAGAATTATGAATTCCAAATTGATAAGCATACTCTTAAAGGGAGTGCTCCAATAGAAGTAAAAGTTGAGTTCATGAATTTTGTGTTTGAAATCGAGTGGGATGGTTGTTATCTTGTTGTTCCAAGCATTGTAACTCAGCTGAGATTTGGAGGTATGATTGGAAGTAGGAGTCTTGATTTGTGGGACTTCAAGCATGTTTTCATGTGTTTTTGTACTGCTTGTTATAAACATTCCCAGCTTGCCCAATATTTTGTTTGGTGCCATAGAAAAGAGGACAGTCGTGAGAAAGGATAGTTTCCAATCTTTCAAAGCATTTTCAGTCAATAATGACTCATTCCCAGGCCTCGCTACATTCTTTTTTAGGAGATTCATGAAGGGATTTCAGTTTGACTGCTGCTGTACTTTTTTTCATTTGTTGTCCACAACTATTTCAGCTCCCTATCCATTTTGTTGACAGTCCGAGATAAGTATCCAACCATGAGGATGAAGGGTTTCCAATCTACTATTATTATTGGTATGTTTTCAACTGTCATAAGAAGGATCTCAACCACTATCCTTATGTTTTTAGGGACAAAACACATGGTTACAACTGTGTTTGGGACAGCCTGGGTGAACTTTTGAATATCCATCACTTGAGTGGAGAAAATGAGATGATTACAAGCCATAAAAGGGCGCTAGCTTCCATACCTACAGAGGCATGAAGAAATGATATTGAGAGCTCTTGTTTCTTTTAATGTGTTTGTTCTTTGTGTAGGCACAAGAATAAAGATGGAGCAGTTGAAATTGTTATCCATCCGAGCATGTGATGAAGAATATGGGATTGCAGCTGAAGATGAAGATGCCATAATGGAGGATGGCAAGTTTGTGAGTGCAAAAGGTCTCAATTTGCATAGAAACAAAGTCCCTCCAATACTTGGATTGGGAGTGAAACATAAAGGCTTTGAGGAAGGTACAACTAGACCATCCATTTTGGGAAGCCACGGAGGCCACTACGGAAGGTAACTCTCGGTGTTTGGATCAGTTTTGTATGATGCTCAAGCTTGCCTTTCCAAGTTTGTTGTTGAGTGAAGAATGTAATCAAGAGTTGGGGAATGAGGTGTTGTCTACCCCAAGTGAGAAGGGAAGTATTTCTATGGCAGCCATGAGCCAAACTACCATCATTGATACTGCTGTCATCATTTATAGCAGCCCCACCTAATTTCAGTTGCATTTGTATTTGGGAATATGGAGTGTTCTTCCACCTTAGTTGACAAGGATGGAACAAAGAATGAGGATGCCACATTGGGACATGGATTATCTTGTCAAGCTGCTGATTATTTATTAATTTCTTGCTTTATGACTGAGATTACAACAGTTTGGAAGGCTTTTTATACAACTGAGTATGCAAAGGAAGAAGTTGTTACTGTTGTTTTAGAAGTTGAAGATGAAGGGGACTTCAATGAAGAAAGGGGCAACAAGTGTCACAGTTTGCTTGGGAAAAAGCTCCTTCATTTGACAGGCAAGAGATCTAGACTATGGGTATTCTAGAACATGCTCCTTCACCTTGGTATGATGGCATACTTGGGCATATGAGTTTGCAATTGCTTAAGGGAAAGCAATTTCGGGAAGGGAGGACTGTAATGTCCCCTTTTTTCAAATTAATCCATTTAGAAGACTTCTAGCTCATTCCATTTCCCATGGGTTAGAAGAAGGTGAACAAGGGAAGTATTTGTTAATGTTTTTAGTCCTTTTCCACGAGCATTTACATTTTCTTTTAGTTTTTTCCTTTATGAGGCAGGTTGGTTGAGTTGGAGGAGTTAAAAGGCAAATTAAAAGATAAAGCAAGTTTCTTTATGAGGTCGGTCATGGGGGAAATTCTTTCTTGAGGTTTGGCACCACCTAAAGGATATAAAAGGGGTTGCATAGGCTCATTTTGGGCATGCATCTTTATTATAATTTTCTTTGACTTGGTTTTGGGGCTGATTGCTCTATTTCCATTCCATTAGAGGGCGGAAATCCTTTGGTGTGGCTTCACAAGGAAGACAAAAGCCTTCCTTGATAATTGGAGAACGAAAACTCTTCAATTAATTGTTCCAAGTGCTTCAAAGAGGTGGATAAGGCCTATTTTCAGCGAGGATTTTGTTATGAGGTGAAATTCAGCCCCTCTCTTAGGGGAGCTACCCACCCTGGGAAATAGATTGGTGGTTTCTAGGGCACGACACTGCTCAACTCAACCATCATTGCATTCTCCATATTTTTGGCAGTTGTAATTTACTGTGTACATTTTTAGGCCTTGGAATCATTCATTTGTAGCCATTTCATAAGGGCATACTTTGCTGTCATTTATTTAATTTCCAGCTGTGTTTAGAGGCTGATTTTTTGGTTGATAATTTTCTAAAATATTCTTAATGTACCTTTATATACTTCAAATATCGTGTATGGTGATATTTTGATGAATTATTGTTTTTTCCTTGCTCCTATTCTAAAAATCAGACTACTGTTCTAATTTCCAGTTGGTTGATATAAAAATCAGAATATTTTAGTTTGGGGTTTGTGTTATTTCGTTGCTTTTTAGTTCAGCCCTAGAAAGGGACATTACAAAGATTCATACATATATTGTTCAGTTCTATCTTTTATTTTGAGGAGATAGATAAATCTAGTCACACATGATCCATTCTCTCCATTATTCAAATAATTAACATATATAATGAGGTGTTTTTCGATTGTCCTGTTTGTACTTTCACCAACCTAAATAACATAAAAGGGACAAGAAAATATTTCCGTCTTAAACATTTCCCAATAAAGATTTTTTTGTGGTAGATAAAAACTCTTTATTAGAAGCAACATTTGTATAGGTTGAATATTCATCAGATAATGGCATGTTAGGAGTTCCTTTGTATCTAGGTAAATCACACATGTCTTAATAAGCTTCAAAAGGTAAATCCTTTATAGCTATAAAATGCATTATTTCCATAACACTTATTATTCTTGATTTTTCAAAATCTACCATAAGTTCAACATGTTCTGTGATTGGTAAACATGGTTTTCTGGCTTTAAACTCCATAAGTTGTATTGCTCTCCCTATGGGCCTTAGAATTTTCATGACCATTCAATCCAATCAACTGAGTTGTACTATTTAGTGGTGATTCATCCTTGTGCATGATTTGTGTAAAGTGAAAGTAGATTTATTGTAGCATAGAAAATAGAAAGTTAGTAAGCTTGAATTATGCTACTACAACTATTCATTTAATAATTTATGGTTTAAAATAACTTGAACATATGTAAAAACTAACCTAGCATAATATTTGCATGACAAGTAATTTTTTAGTTGGCCCTTCTAATGAAAAACTAACATAATTGACTACCTTTTAGCATTGATGTTGTTGGTTGGATATTTTGTCAGGCCAAAATATGAGGTTCAACCACAGTACACGGGATTAAATCCCTCCTCAAAGACAGGTGAGGCAGCCTGTTTATTACTAATCTAAAACACAACAGAAATAATAGGTACAATATTCACACTATTCTAACCATTGGGGTTGGGATACAATCCCAAAATCCATATCAACACGAGATGGAGATGTTACAGCTTTAGAAATAGAATGGATTAGAAAGGAAACTATTATAGATGAAACAGAGTGGGAAGGGAATGAGAGGAACGTATTTTCTTTCAAGCAAACACAGATCAAGAAATACTTATACGAGTTTTAGATAATGAGTGTAATATTTGAAATGATTAAAATAATCAAGAACACTAAACAAAGAATAGCTTAAGATCTTGGACGTTAGAACAATCTCTCAAGATAGATGAATCCCACAACACAAAGTTTGCAAAATAACACCTGTTTCTATTCCTCAATGATTAAAAAGAAAATACAAAGTTTTTCTTCTTCTTCACAATAGCTCTTAATATTCTAAAA
This sequence comes from Taxus chinensis, assembly GCA_019776745.2. NCBI lineage: Eukaryota > Viridiplantae > Streptophyta > Pinopsida > Cupressales > Taxaceae > Taxus > Taxus chinensis. Next base: position 86,082 of record JAHRHJ020003238.1, on the reverse strand, counting down.
ATCATCTCTTTTTGGAATGCACAAGCATCCCTTATTTATAATAGAAAGAGCAGAGAGAAAATAGGATAAATCCTAGAAAATAGTCATTTAACAAGAATCCTATTTTGCTTGACTCTCACGCAGGAGAACAAGTCAAAATTTGCTTCCTATGTGACGAAACGAAAATGAAAAAGACATGTCAATCTCTTGATGAAAATGACATGAAACATTATGCTTATTCTGTTTCATCATCCTTGTCTTCCTCCAGCGAAGCCTGCTTGTCACGAAATTCTTGGAACTTCTAGATTATGCCCTGCATCTCAGCTTCATCTGGTGCACTAGAATAATCACTTAGAACCTCGCAAGTTTCCTGAGTGTCACTTGCATTGCCAGGAAGTTTCTTCAATCTCTTGTTGAGTTTCCTTAGTGATTCCAAAACATTCTCAATCCTTATGAACTTATCAATGGTTGTCAGATCGAAGACGGAAGCTGGTTCATGCTGAATTGATTCTTGAATTTGTTTATAGAGATCGTCAGCAGGTAGAATATTCGAGCTTTCATCCAACACCTTGGCGAAGATCCTGGACAACTCCTCTTCTATGTCATTGGTGGCATCAACCAACTGATCTCTAGATTCCCTCAACTTGCTGCAAGCTTCACTGAGAATCTTTATCCTGAATCTGATGGCTTTGGTTAGCTGGAAATGCTTATCCCCATGTGGAATGATTCCTTCTTCCATCAAGATACGGGATGGAACCTGTTTCAGTGCATTGAGAGCCTCAAAAGTTAACTCAAGGTTCCCGAATTCCTGTGAAAATTCATCATCCATTTTATCACCATCCTTCTTTATTTCCTCCAAGGATTTATAAACCTCCACTGTGTCATCAATGACCTCTCTTCCTTGTAGGAGTAGCCTCTGAATCCATTCATCAACCGTTCTCCCCTTCTCGTTGATCTTTTCAATCATAGGTACCGATGAGAAATCAAACCTGATAGGAGTAGGGGTAGAAGATGATGGTGTTGACTGAGAAGGCTTTGAGAGCTTGAGCAATACCTCTGTCAACTGTTCAACTTTCTCCTTTAGCTCATCTCTGCTCACCTTCATTTCCTTCAGCTTCTGGCACAACACGTTCATGGCATCCTGGGCATCCTGTTGTGCTCCTTCTGTTGTTACCTTTCCCAGATCAACCCTTGTAATCTGATAATCAGTAACCGCTATATCCTCCTTAGTTTTGTTGGCCACGGGAGTGGAAATCTCTGCAAACTTATGCCCTGAGGCATCCACTGAAACCCTTGAAACCATTTTGGGTTTCTTGGCAGATTTGGCAGGAGAGGCCTTGAGTGAACTGAAGTTCGAAGGCTGGTAGAGGAAATACCACCTTCCTCTTCCTTGGGGTCTGATCAATTAACCATTGAGGTACAGTGGAAGAAGTTTCCCCTATCGGAGGTGTTATGGTTACATCTGTAGGTGGAGGAAGGTTTACTTGTGGAGTAGTGATGACTGCAAGTGTGGTGACTGTGGGGATAGATTCAGGGAATGAAGGTGCAGAAGGAGGAGGCATATCTATGGCCATCTTAGGTCCAGCAGAGAGAGGTGAGAGGTCAGAGAAGATGTTGGCCATGGCTGATGAGAGTGGCATAGAAATATGAGATGAGGAAGATTGGGAGAGAGGAGGTAAAGATTCTAAAGTCAAAGCTTGAGAAGCAAGAGAAAGACTTACCTCCGATGAGCAATCATCAAAAGGAGAAACAAGAGGTTGACCAACCTCATCTTCTGAAGGAATTTTCCTTGTTCTGGTGGAGGAGGTGAATCCAGTACCTCAACTATTTGTGAAGGAGTGGCAGATGATGTGGCTCCTTGCTTTTCTCCCCTTCTGACAAACTTAAATTTTATCTGCCTCTTGGTAGGGATTTTATCCTCTTCCCTCTCTCCCTTGGAGGGTCCCACTTCTAAAGTAGCTATTTTTGAAAATATCTTTTCCTTATAACTCATTCCCCAAGAAATGAGCCATGCCTTGGTATGGACAAGAGTCTGAGCAGCTCTTTCAGCGATAGAAGCTTTTTCAGCAACAGACCAATCAATGGCTGGGAATCCATGTTGGTCTCCATCTGACTGTTCATACCTAGTGTCCAGAAAAATTTCATTGTCCATGGTGCCTTCAGGGATATCAGCTAGATCTAACATCTGAATTTCTTCAAGCGTCAGTCTACTGTTGTCTTTTCTTCAGATGGAAACTTCATCCCGAAGATCAACCCAGATGTCTTCCACATTGGGCACATGCAGATACAAGGTTCCATATGACTTGAGGACTCCTCTGATGTCGAATCCCTCCCTGAGCTTCATATGTTTCTTCAATTTTTCCTGAAGCTCATGCACCACATTCTTGGCCTTAACCACTGTAGAGCATGTATACCTTCCAATGGAAATAGGGAAGGAGACGGCGGCTTTGTGCCTGCTTTGTTGGAATTTGTGAAAATCCAACAATTGTCTGACTAACTCCATGAGGATCAGTTTGTCACCTGGGAACCTGGGAAAATGGAAAGGGTTACCATGGAACCTTACCACCCGAAGATAAGTAAACTTCTTGAATTGCAAGAAGATGCAACCCCATTTTGACACTTCAGCCCATGCTTCATCAGAAACCCTTCTCTTCCTCAGATCAGGATCCAACCTGCAAATGTTTTCATAGAAGAAGGCATCATTCACTCTTCTATATTGGTCTTCAGACCCTTTTATTGTCAGCTGAGGGAAGTACCGATATATGTGTTCCATTGCTCGGTTTCCCTTTGCATCTAGCCCTGGGTAGTTTCTCATGCCTGTTGCTGCATAGGTGACATATGACATCATATAGAACTTGCCGGTAGACAAGACTTGTTTTCATTTGGGAGTCTATCTCGTCACTTATTAGGCTACCCCAATCAATCCCTTGGTCATTCTTCTTTATGATGACCATGAACTGGTACATCCACGCTTGGAATTCTTTTGACTCTGAGAGCCCAAATAACCAACTCAACAGGGTGATGATATCACTGATTTCAAGAATAAAATCACTTCTAGGGACCGACTTGGGAAACCTAGAAACAACTGGCTTAGCCTTGATCAAGAACTTCTTGTTTACATGCTTGATGCAGTCTTCCTGATCTTTGTCCCAGGCCTTTTGTGCTGATTTAAGGTCTAAATCAACATACTCCACAAAGTCAGGCAACCTTAGGAGTTGATCAAAGTAACCTCCGTCCAATTTCACTATAGACTCTCCTGCTTGATTTCTTACTGAGCGGGAGGCTGAGTCATAGTTGGAAGCACAAGCCAGGATGAATTCAGGGCATTGAGCTGATATTGGAAATCCTGCTGCAAGAGGGAGACCACTGCCTGCTATCGACTTCATCCAAGAATTCTGAGAAGAATCCTCAATTCTCTTCCAGAAGTCCTCCATATCTATATTACCGAGCTCTGTGTCCCGAATGTCATAATTGCAGCTTATGTAAGAAGAAGACTCCATCTTCTGATATTTATACTTCATCTTTCCTGACTTATCCATAAATTGTCTAGGGTCTGACATGAGGAGTCTCGAAGAAGAAATGCCTTGATGATTTCTGGAAGAGCAATCGGGCTTGAAAGTTTGTTGGACAAGTGCACAGACCCGCCACACTGTTCAGATTTCGAAACTTGCAAAACACCTTCGGAAACCTGATAGAATGGAGTGTATGTCAGAAGTCAGGACATGTTGAGCATCAATGAAAACCTGACACACTGCGGAAGTGAGGAAGTGTCGGACAAGTAGGAAACCCCGACACAATGGCAGAAACTAGAGGATGTCGAGCAGGTAGAAATACCTGACACACTGCGGATCTTGATGGATGTCGAGCACCTGGAAAAACCTGAAACAAGGTGGAAAGAGCAAGATGTTAAACACCCTGCAAAACCTGAAACAAGTATATCGGGTTTCTGACATGTCAGAACATGAAAAATTCCCACCTCATGATCACTTAGGAATTTTTAGAATCATTTTGAAATCTACAAGTTACAACCTATGAAAAATAAGTAAATAACCTAGGGGTAAATTTCAAACAAAATCCCTCATGAAAAAAGACAAGAAACATGATAAACAACCTAAAACCCTAAAACAGAAAAGAAGAAGAAAAAGAAATGAAAACCCCAAGCAAACACTTCACAAATAACCCAAAAAGCTTCTAAAAAGAAAGAAGAGAAGAATACCTTCAACTAGCTTGAAAAATGATCAAAAATGGCTGGCGAAATCAATCGGGAAGCTCGATCGGGTTTGGAGGTAGAGGAAGCATCAACGAAAATCCAACGCAGCAAAAATGAATGGTAACAAATGACGTGGAAAAACTGACTATTTATAATAACCTAGCATTAATTACACCTCACTTGACACATGTGCCAACTGCCAGACAACTAGACATTAATGACATGTCATCATGCTTGGAGCATCCAAAAACCTGATACAAAGGATTTGATTCAATTCAGGTTTCGGGTTTCGGGAAACAAGACATAAAACATGCATTTGGAAAAACATGCATTTGGATAAAGCATGTTCATGCTTCTAAGTTCCGAAAACCCCTGACACAATGGTTAGGCAATCGGGTTTCAGGTTTCGGGAAATAAGTGACATAAAACATGCTTTGGGCAAAGCATGTTCAGATGCTTGGAAGTTCCGAAAACCTGACATAATGGACTTAGATAATTGGGTTTCAGGTTTCAGGAAACATGAGACATGTAACATGCAAGAAACATGTTTTCATGCAATGAAAACCTGAAAACCCGAAAATCTCTTTCAAAGGGAATTTTTAAGAGATTTGTCCAAAAATTTTCCTATGGTTATCTCATTTTTACCTTGGCTAATTTCAAACTATTGCAACTAGAGGTTGCTTTTATCATGACCGTGTCATCGCTTTCCCCTAGTATATATATTTTAAAGTATTCATGAGTGTAATTCTTTATGGAAAACTAAAATGTGCCTGGAGGTTAATTTTTTTCATTGGAGTGATATGTAGAAATATTATAGAGATACTGTCGAAAACAAATTTGTGAAAAAATTGAAAATATCTTAAAACATACAGTCTATAGATTACTTCTTTTATCATTGGAAAACATTTTTTATGTGACAAAAATGACAGTTGATGTCATGGTTAATGTGTTGACTTGACATTGTTAGATTCAGTTCATTAGGTTCGACCCATTGAAAATTTTTCAGGTTTGACAAAACTTCTTGAGGTTTAGTTGAACCTTGTTCAATATATCCCTAGATCCTTTCAAAACGATCTGAATTTTAACTGCTCAAAAATTTTGTATATGACTGACAAATTAAGATGACATTTGTTTTCAAAAGCTGAGTTCTATCTTGCATATTCTATAAACAAAGGAAATAAAGAAGAAGCTCAAGATGAACAAAATAAGCTTGTATAAGAAAATATACAAAACCTTGTTACTATTCGATATATACCCTGATCCGTTCAAATGGATCTGAATTTTAACTGCTCAAAAGATTTGTATATGACTGACAAGTTAAAATGACATTTATTTTGAGGTCATACCTGATTATCAAAAGCTGAGTTCTATCTTGCATATTCTATAAACAAAGGAAATGAAGAAGAAGCTCAAGATGAACAAAATAAGCTTGTATAAGAAAATATACAAAATCCTATATTATGCGAATGCTCACAAGGTGCTCCAACACAACATGCAAGGTGCTTGGGTGCCTCTCAAGCACATATAGGGCTTACCCACAAGCCTGACATCCCTCCAGAATTCTCTCACAATGTCTCAAAAGGGTAATACAAGTGAGGGAGATGAATTTATTGATAGAAAAACCCTAGGATTAGAAATGATTTGATTGGTTAGGTGACCTCACACTTGCACGTGATTGTTGTATGACCCCCTTGAATCCTTTTGACTTGCTTACCTCACATGACTTTTTCTAATTCCTAACTAATTAAAAATAGGTATAATATGAACATATCTTATTATACAGTCATGAACCTAAGTCAACTTAAGTTTAAGATGTGGATAGCAATATGTGTTAATTTCCCCTTAAGTGCAACTTAGGATGTACTCAACAAAAGCGAATTTGAAGCCTCTGAAAATAGGTCCCAACACTAGGCTTGATAAGATAACCCATGTACAATATCCAAATGTTGAAAAAGCTGCCTAAAAATTTGAGTGTCCTGGAAGCCATTCCATCTTATTGGGTTACATGGGTACCAAACTACTGTAACCTCCAAGTCAGAGAACATGGTGCTGATATGAGGATCACTCTGATTGTGCATAAACTTGAACAAAATGGCGTTTCTGGGGCTGCCAGTATTGGTCCACAAGAGCAGTCAATTTGTTTCTATGAAGAAGAAGACGTCGGTCCTCAACAAAGAATACATTTGCATGACTTGTCTGAATCCACTACTCAAGCAAAAAGAAGACAAACAAATGATGGGGATACCAAGAGTCGCTCATGGCAAGGAGATGATCATGCTGTCAATCATGGTGAAGCAAAACAAACAATGATAATGAACCGAGATATCTCCATGAAACCATTGAAAAGAGACACACTCAAAGGTGCAAAGAAGGATGGGCTGATCCAACACTGAAAGTGCCAACAAAGTAGTACATGTGGATGGACGAATCCATCATTGAAAGACATCAAGTGGCAGCATAAATGGATGGGCTAATGCATCACTGAAGGTACCAAAAAGGGATGGGCAAATCCATTGTTGAAAACTGCTATAAAGGGGCATGGGTTGGCTGATCCATCACACAAAGTGCAAAAAATAATGGGCTAATTCATCACTAAATATTGCTAAGACTGATGAGCTGATCCATCACACCAAGAATGACAATACAATATGCCAACAACCTGCTTGTAATGCTGAACTGGGATGATGATGTTGAAGGATTCTAACTCTCATGTCGAATGAAGCATCAACAAAGGCGGTGCTTGTCGCGATAAAAAAACCCTGTGCTAGATGGGATGGAACCACACTTAGATGCTATGCAAAAAAGAACACACCAAAAAGCATCCAACTAACAAAAGCAAGGTTCACACACAAAAACATGCACCAATAAATTGAAACGATCATTGGAGATGTGCATAGATGCATAAATTGTGCAATAAAGTTTTTATTTGTGATTTGTTTGCCACAAAATAACTCTATAAAGAAACCAAGAAAGCCACGAAATAGCTCTATTAAGTAACAAAGAGAGTAGTGCAAAAGAGAGAATCACTTGTGTGCCTAGAAGATGCACACACAAAATCAAGGTGTCAAAAGCCTTACCAAGTTGCCCCATTCAGGAGCTTGACACAAACCTCAAGAGTGTCGCAAAAGTGTCCCCACTGTCCCCACAAGTGTTATGGCACAAAACAATGAGCGTGCAAACAAAGTCACCAAAAGAACAAACAAATGTGTTATAAAAAGAAGCAACAATCGAACAAGGCATGTGAATCAATGTGCAAAATGAAGTATGCTCCCAACACTTTATATGGCAAAATGCTTTACTAAAAATCTTGGCCCAAATTTTGCTTATAACAATTTTTTTTACAATACAATGTCTAATTTACAGTATACATTGAAAATAGGATTTTTTTTAGTTTCCATACATTTTGAAGAAATTCATAATATATTTCAGGGAAGTTTGTAGAAAAATAGACAACTTCAAGAAACATGCTCATGAATTTGACAAACGGTTTGAAAGAAAAGGCATTTTAAAGTTTGTTACAAACAAGGCTTGAAATGCTTTATAGTGAAGGTATTAAATTTGGAAAATTTGCGAAATTACGCAAAATAAAAAAATGGCACTTGGATTCGACACATTGATCACGAGTTATACACGAATCACAAGATAAAAGATTTTGAAGGTTGAAGGGTTATGCATGAGGGCATTGTAGTGTGATAGTTGAAGTGTGTTCTTCGTGGGGGGCACAATCACTTGCAACGGTGGACATGCACACTAATCCTCAAAAGCGGCCATCAGTTCCTTGACAAAAAATTAGATTCCTAGGTGGAGTTGAAGTGCTAAAAATTGCTTTGATAGGGTTTGTAGAGGAGGGACAACAAAATAAAGGACCGAGCCAAAAGTCCCCCTAGTTGGGGCGAAGGACTTGAGGTTCAACCTTGGGTCGATGAACATGGTAAGCAAGCTGAGCAATTTGGTGGTGAGAGCATGGGGGCAAGGGTGGCGGCTGAGTTGAGTTGGACAACGCGGCTTACGTAGGGTGGTAGACTTTACAAAGGAGTGTGGAGCAAGTTGCAACAATGGTGTAGCAAATAGGGGCGATTGGCACCGAAAATGCTGTAAGTTGAATAGAAGGGGCCCAACCAACCCAGGGATGTAGGGTAAGACAGGTTGGTCTGCAAGGCCATCACCGTTCCCTTTTTTTGAAAAATTCCATAGATAAGAACAAATTGTATAATTTTCTCCAATATTTTGAAAAAGCCCCCCTGAAATGCAAAAATATCTGAATTTGAGAATCCACAAAATTTAAGAATATCAACAATAAATCTTTACACAAAATTGAAAAATACACTCACCCACTACTAAATGACCCTTGAGACTCAAAAAATTGCCTTTAATATGCTGATCTAAAAATCCAGATTTATGGAAGAAAGGGTGAGAAAAGAGGTAGGGTTTCACCCAAAAATAATAATCTCTCTTCTAAAATTGTTCTAGATTGCAAGAAATCTGCTCAAATGCAATGAAAGATAATTGGAAAGCTCTAAATACCATTTAGAAATCCCTAAACATAAAAAAACTTGTGTTAGATCAACAAAAAAACAAGCTAGGGTTGCTATAGATAGTGAGGGTACTTGGGATAGGCTCATTTGTCTATAGTTTGCATTTCACCCTCACATGTATTACCACATATAGAAAGTGTACTCTGTGTATTTTTACTTGGTGGTTGTTGTTGATAGGTTTGTAGAGATTCTCATGGAGATATATAGTATTCATTGTTCTTTTGGGGATATATTGTTGCACCTCTCTATTCCACCAAGGGATAAGTATAGTTCCTTTATTTTAGGACTAGCTAATTACTTGTAATTGTCTATATAAAGGCACCTTGTATGTGAATATAATCAGTTGGATAATTGCTAATCTACTTCCACATTATCAAGCACATAGTTTTTGAGTTAGGGAGACTATGTCGCATGTTCTTGTGTAGACCTCTCTAAGGGAGAGTTTGTTGCACTTATTACGTGTAGATCCCTATCTACTATGAAATCTTGCACATTTGAGAGGATCACCTGTATGATTCCTCTTTAGGGGTCTTCCTTACATATTCTATAGACAAAAAAGCTGAAAATGAAACTAAAAATGAACAAAATAAGTATGCTCGAGCAAAGAAATGAAACCCTATATTATGAAAATGCTCAGAAGTTGCTCTAAAGCAACATACAAGGTACTTGCATGACACTTTGGCACATACATGGCTTACCCGTAAGGCTCATATCTCTCCTGAATGCTCACACGATGTCTCCTAATGATTATAAAAGTGAGGGAAATGGATTTTTATAGAGGAAACCCTTAGGAAGCCCATAAATGATTTGATTGGTCAAGTGACCTCACACTTGCACCTAATTGGTGGGATGTCTCCTTTTAATTCTATTGGCTGGCTTACCTCACATGACTTTTTGTAATCCCTAAATAAATAAATATAGGAATAATATGAATATATCTTAAGATAGAGTCATCGACCTAAGTCAGCCTAAGTCTAAGTTGTGGATAACATCATACACCAACAATTCCCTATCAAAAAAGGGAAATACAAGTTTACAAAGCTGCTGAATTCAAAAGGAGTTGAAGATTTTTTGACTACTTGAAATGCTCCAAACAAGAACATGGATAGTGATGATCTTGAATAGATGTCCATGAATCATGTTTTATAGAAATTTTTCATGAAGTGTAGAAAGAGGCTGATCGTTATTGTCAGTTGTAGTTGTCTCTTTTCAAAACCTACTTGGAAAAAAGAATAAAAACTTCATTAGTGGGCAAGATCATGAGGTGGATTTTTTTTTGGGTCGAATAGATAAATTTATTTTGGCTAGTTTTCCAAGTCAACCCAGTATTGCAAGTTGGAGGTTAAATGAGCTCTTGTGACAAAAGTGTTAGGTGTAGTGTCTTGTCAAAACTTAACTAAAAAAGATCAAAAACTTCATTAGCGGGCAAAAAACACTAGGTGGAAAGTTCTTATGTTGAATGGGGAGGTTTGATTTTTTGACATGTTTTCCAAGACGATACAAATGGAATCTTGTCATGGAAGAAAAAATTGTCAAGAAACAACATGAGACATGAGTAAAAATCCCACAAATTTTAATAATTTAATAAAATTGCTCATGAAAAGCCTTTAAAAATTTACATACACGATTAGGTTGTAATTGGAATTATCCGACATGGGTAAAAAATTGTGACACAAGGGTGATTAATAAGGTAGTACACTCTCCAAAAAGCTTTGCTAATGGGGAAAGAGACTAGACGGAGAGAAGACCCAAATTGGCGGATTACATTCAATGTTCCTCTCCCTACTAACAAATGCTCAAGGTGGTTGTGGTCTCCCTTGCATTGTGATTATTTCGAAAAATATATGAGAACAAATGTCATTGTGGTAATTGATTATCCATACAGGTCATCTTGAGATGACTTATATGTAATTAAATTGCCTGTGGAAGCTTTCAATTACTTAACACAAAAACATGATTGGGTAGTACTTGGGTTAATCTCACATTGGTAAGAATATTGAGACAAGGGTGACCAACAAGGGTGACCAACAAGGCATTACATGCTCCAAAAACTTTTTCAATAGGGAAAAAAGGGTAGAGGGTGAGATGTCCAAAACAATCGATTACATTAGCTATTCCTCCTACTAACAAATTCTTACAATGCATGTGTGCCCCTCCCTTCTCCATACTAAGAAATGCTTATGGTGCTTATGTGATAAGGTGGATCCCCTTACCTTGTGATTATTATGAAGAATACATGTGCAAAATTGTCATTAGGGCAATGCCTACCCATGGAGGTCATCTTGAGAAACCTTTAATACACACTAGTTAAATCCCACAAAAATTAATAATCTAAGAAACAACAATTTGTCATTAGGGAAAATTTCAGCAGCTACACACCCACGAATAAAAATCCCACAAAAATTAATAATCTAAGAAACAACATATTTATCACCAGGGAAAATTTCAGCGGCTATGAACTTTTTTGGCATAATTCCCAATGCAGCCCAAAACTACTATCACGAGACTGAACTATGTCTCGATAGAAAAGATAAAATGTACTTTAGGATGTTTTGATCTTTCTACCCTAGAATTTCTAGACCATTTAATTTTTTTGGGTCTCTTGCTCTTGTGGCCAAAATTTTTGAAGCCTCTTTTTAGTGCACATTTTAATAAGTGCCTTTAAGAAGGTTTGTTTAATCACCTTGTCCTCAAATGGAGTTATCCTCACTTGCCATGCGACATACCATTTTAGATTGATTGCATATGTTGCCATTGTAGCGAGTTCAATTTCTACCATCTTTCGTCAATAATTGGCTGAATTTGCTTTAAATATAATTCCACGGTGAGGTTTCTCAATAAATGCGACATCCATCTTGTTGAGCATATTATCAATGGTCATGTATATCTCTCTAGGGTTACGAGAGTTCAAGCCAACATATCAAATGATAGTAAAAAACGTGCTACATGGGACAAAATATGCCTCACATCTTCCCAAGATTCATCTCTAACCACCATCTCCTTCAATCTCCTACGTTGCTTTGTAGTGGACTCCTCTTGTTTAATTCACTCTTAAGTCATAATTCTAAGTTGCAAGGGCTCTTGCAACTCAAGCGTCATCTCCAACAATTGGATATATGAGGCAAATAATGTAACTCCCACAATTATAAACCAAAAACCAAGTTTTTTTTTTTGCAACACTTGGGCTTAGTTGGTACGACTCATCATTGCATGATACGCTTACACAAACATGGATAGACTCATGTGGCGAAATAAGAAAACGACTTATCACCAAACATTAAAACGATTCATACAACCAAGCCTATCTATGAGGCTTGCAAAGGGGAGAGATGATCATGTAAACTACCCCTTTTCCCTCCACTCAAAACACCCTTTTGATTCCACTAAAACTCGCCATGAATCCACTTGGTTTCTCCATGTAATAGCACACCCAAACCCTTATTGCTCCCTTCCCTAACAACCCCATATACCTCCCATAACAATGATGTAATCTCACTGCCACACATAATTGTACACATACATACAAGCATGACAACAAAAGATTCACTTAAACACTTACTGAAAAGAGCAGTACAACACAATAGCAAAAATCACTTTGAGAGTAAAAAAGGGATTACATTCACATTTTACATAGTTTCCAATGCTTACATTCTTATTACTACTAAATTATTTGTTTAGCCATTTGTTTGTTTCTTACTTTAAAAGTATGCTTTTAACATAAGGTCAAAAACATTATCTTCCAAATTATAAATTTCTATTTCCAAGCAATTGTTAATAAGAGTGGTCCAAAGGTTTAACCACATGTTATAAGGGAGAAACTCAACTTCCAATTTACACAACCAATAATTCTTATCAACATGATTTTGATCATGATCATAGGATACAAATTTGTACCTAACAATAACCTCTTGAGAGGTCATAGGATTAATTCATTACAATTTACAACATCTATAACCCATAACATGATCAACACTAGGATAAATACAAAACCCTTATTTCACAAAAGATTTGTACAATTTACAACATTCACTTGTTATTCACAGGAGTAGGAACACACGAGAATATCCATTTTAGCTCAATAGGAGCAGGACACGAGAGTAGGGAGAACCTAAGAAGCGGATCCTACTTCCCTCAAGGGTTGCAACTTGATAGGTCAAAAATGATCCAAGGGCCCACAATCCTAGTTTGAAAAACAACGACTCATTCTCATAGAGAATTGATAAATAATTTATGGGGTAAGGGTCACATGTGACTCTGTCCAAACAAGATAATAACCCACGGAGAAAACATTCAAGAACAATAAACATACAAACTTAGTAGCACAAGGTATCCACCAAAGGACAATGCAATCAAGTGTCAATAACAAGTTGTAGGGCTTGGTATCCTATCAAGTCTCATCTTACACATTCAAGAGACTAACAATATCCAAAAATTACAAGGTTCTTTCATATGGTTTTAAAGATTTTCGTTTTATTGCTTTTGGTTTACCAAGGAAACAAATGGAGCAAGGGTGAGTTTAAGGGAAATTTTTTTCAGAAATTATGTGTTGATTTCATTTCCATTTCTAAATTATTCATTTCCCACTCAAGGATAAAGCTACATATTAATAACTTGTTACCAACATTTAATGACGTATTTAACTACAACATATTATTCACACTTACACAATATTTCATAATTCACAATTGATATTTTCAACTTCAATTCTTTGAACTATTGCAGCTACAATACATCTGAAAAATAAAACTCTCAAATTCTCCTTTAAAAAAGAACATACATTTGTATGAGGTCCATTTACGAACTAACCAACAAGTACACTGATAATTGCATTTCCACAGTATCCTGCCACCTGCATCAACACGGTGTTAGCGCAAAGTTGACATGAATCCCACCCCCATATAAAAATGCTATTAAAGCTTCCAACGAGAGGATTACTATTTCCCAAAACACATTCAAATCATAACCCCTTTTTATGTATTTTAGAGAGAGGTAGAGAGAGTTTCATTCATTTTCTTCACGCAAACTAGTTTGTTTACATGACCAAGTATGAGATAAGAGAGTGAACAATCAAGTTTAATACACAACATTCAAATTCTATTCATATTTCAGAGTTGAAAGAGTTTTCAATTTCATCACACAATTCTTGTTTTCACTACCACTAAGGATATTCTAACTAGGAAGTGCAACATTTTCAAGAAAATCATAATTTTTCCATTTCGTCATTTTGTTGAAGTGTTCAAATAGACTATTTATGGTTATTAAATATGTTTCCAAGCATACCAATTTAGTTGTACCTACTAATAGAGTGTCCTGAAAGGTGAAAAACAAGTCAATAAAACTTAGTTACTTGCACTGTGCAAACTAGCCCAAGTGGCTACAAAATAGCCTTATAAAAGGTCACCAAATACCCTACATGAGAAATTTAACACTTCTAACATATTCTCTACTATGTGTAGAATGAAGAGAAACTAACGACACCAAAAACTGATAAATCGACACTCATTTTGGAAGTACCTTTCCTGAGTTAGTCAATGAAATTTTTCAGTTTGAGCTTGAGTGACCTATAAGCCAAGCTGGCTCTAAAACAAGTGCGGAAAAAGTGCTTTATGGGAGAAACATGCACGAAAAAAGTGCTTTTCGGGAGAAATAGGTGAAGCCAATTATCCTACACGATTGTCTATATGACAATAAGGAGGTTTGTGGTGATAGATCTTGTTTTTTGGATTCGTAGGCATTTAAACCAAGGTGATTCTGAGGGGGTTTTGCAATGTCGACCGATTGCCTCCTATATCCAGCTTTTCAACGTGTTTCTGAAACCATCTTAGAAAACATGTTGAACAAATGATTTGATGAGGTTTATGGATTGTGTGGAGATTGTTGTAAATCCAAGAATGTGTTTCAGAGATCAAAATATAGGGGAGAGGTTTGGAGGCGCTTTTTGCGCATAGATTGCGGAGAGGTTTTGTAACGTTTAAAAAGCTGTTTTACAACCCAAAGTTGCATTTTTTTCAATGTTTATCCTTCATGGGTGGGAGGCCCAACACACATAGATGCCCCTTTGCGTAATGGCCCATATGTGGCTATTGTGGTTCGTTGAACCGAAGGTTTTTTTGATTTGCATGAGAGCATGGATGTGCCTTTTTTTGACAATCGAGTTACCTGGGTGACTGTAGCAACATTAATAGGAATGACATCTTGTTCGCTGAACTAGATTGCGCCATTATTATACCTGATCACTATTGTTTGCATTACTTCTTGGTGGTAGCTGAAATATGGTAGCTTTCATAACCGTTTCATGTCGGTTAATCGCAATGGATCCTTTACCACCTGTTCTCCTCCTGCTGCCTCGGGGTTTACTTTTGGTCTTTTTGCTTCCCACAGTTGGTCAGCGTTTGCTTGCAGATTGTGTTGCGGAGGGTCACCCTATTTAGTTTGTTAGAGCATTGCACTAATGCCCATGTCTTCCTTCTTTTTATCTCTCAAGTGGAGGAAAGTAATCCCTTGCTCTTCCATCATCTTCTAAACTATAGGCTCGATGGCTCGTGAGAAAGGATTTGCCATTGTTGCTTGAATGTTGTACTCTCCATGGGTTGGGTGCTGAAAGCTTCTTCTCACAATGTCCTTAAGCTCTAGTATATCTTTTGCCTTATGCTTCTGGTTTTCAATCGAACAATGTTTTTTGCTTTTTATAACCTTAGCACCCTTGATGTGTCTTCTTTTTCCGGCTGATTGTGACCTCATCCTCCATCTTAAATGTACTTAACCATTGGGATCCTTGGTTTTTGGTGCCCCGTCTTTCTAATATGGTTCACTTGCTGTGAAATCCGCTTGATTTGATCTTTTTCCGCCTGCAATCCTTGAGACCTTACGAGATCACCTTTTCAATTTCTTTTTATTCTTTTTGTTTTTTTTCTCTTTCCTTTTGCGGCAATATTCCCAAACTTATTCCATTCATTTTGAATCCTTTCCAGATATAATGAATTTGGTTGCTTAAATTACGATTTTGTTGGCTGATTGGTTCTTCTCCTTACTCCACACACTTTAACCACAAACACATGAATTCTACAAAGCCTTCTAATTACCACATAAAAGCAAAAATCCTACTCTAACATTGTGCCGAAGGCACATATTTCCTTTTTTCTACTTCTGTTCAATCATGCATTATAGGCTTTAAGCCTACTACCATTTATCCTACATGGTAGAACATTTCCCTGTAGATCTTGCAATACTATTGTGCCCTGCTATGTCAAATGATGTGTAATATATGGTCCCTTCCATCAGATGTGCAATTTTTCCAAGTGTGCTCTAAATCTGCTTTCGTTTACTAGAACCATTTGTTTTGGTTTAATTTCCTTGTCGCTCAAATTCCTGTCGTGCCATGGTTTTTGGCTTCGCTTATGAGCTTCCTGATTCCATTGTGCAATTATCCTCTTCTCCTGTATTTTTGTCCAATTGAGTAATCTATTTTCTATGGATTCCTTGTCTCCTAATCTTGTTATCATTTCGATGCACAAGTTATGTATAACATATTATTTCGACATGACCACTTCTATTTCGTATAACATTTGAAATGGGATGTATCCTGTACTGCACATAAAATTTGTTATTTATGCTCATAACACTGTTGGTATTCTATCTTCCCAATCATCCCTTTGAACATTGCAAACATTTGTGAGCATCTTCTCTAGAACCTTGTTTGTTGCTTCTGCCTGTCCATTTGCTTGCGGGTGGTAAGCTGTAGTTTGGTGATGCACAATCATAAATTCTTTTGTGAAGGCCTTAATTGTGTTATTGATAAAATGTGCCCCTCAATCATTACAAGCTTTTGTGGGCAACCGTATCTTCTAATAATATGCTCATATGAAAATATGGTGCTATCTTGTGTTGCACAATTATTGGTTGTGATGATGATGTAATTTGTTGTAGTGATTATATACAGGCATTTGATCTCCTAGACGGGGGATGAATTCGGCCTACAAAGTCTATCCCCCATTGTTCAAATGGTCGTGCGGCTAGTACTAGATTTAGAGGCATTTCATCTCTTTGATTTGGCTTTCCCATCCTTTGACAAACATCGCAATGCTTCGCAATATGGTGCGTGCCCTAAAACATTGTTGGCCACCAGATTCCACTTTGTAGTAACTTTTTCACAGTTAATTTGCCGTTGAAATTTCCACCCACTACCCCTCATGTGCTTCCCTAAGTATTGTTTCCCTTTCATGTTTAAGTGCAACTCTGCCCAATGCCTCATCTTTGCCCAATTTGTATACTAATCCATTAATGATTGTGAATGGTAATGCCTTGACAACACGCTGCTTTTTCCCTTTTTCTGAGTAATGATTTGGTAGAACTCCATCCTACAAGAACTGTCAATTTCCTCCAATTGTTTGGGTATTGCTATTAATCTGAGCAAATACACATCCGAAGAATCTTTGTTTAGTTCTTCTGGTTCATCTCATGTATTGATCTGACTCTAGTGATCCGGTCCTAGATGTTCCCTCCCTGGTGTTGCATTAACCTTAAATTTCTATTCTTGAATACTTGTTGGCCATCTGGAAATTCTTCCCCCCAATAATGGGATTATTCATGAGGTATCACAATGCTTGGTGATCTGTAAATAAATCAAATGGTGTTGCAAGTAAGTAATGCCTAAACTTCTGTAGTGTGACGACCATTGCCAATGTCTCCCTCTCTATCTTTGTATAGTTTTATTTCTGCGGGTGACAACTTTTGGCTTGCGAAATGTATAAGAGTTCAATACCTCCTTGACCTAGTTGTGCAAGTATTGCCCCAAAAGCCCTGCATGATGCATCCACATGGATATGAAATGTTTCACTCCAATCCGGAAAGACCAATATAGGCTTAGTGACTAGCTTTTGTTTTACTTGCATAAAAGCATTAGGACATTTTGGTGTCCATTCAAACATAACCCATTTTAATAGAAGATGTTCCATGGGTTGCACAATATTGGCATATCTTCTGATGAATTTTCTATAGTATCCTGTATGTACCAAAAATGCACGCACTTTGGATGGGTTTGTGGGAGGTTTAAGCCCAATTATCACTGCAATCTTGGTTTGGTCTCTACTAGAATTCCATCTTTGCAAACATGTCCAAGAACACTCCGAATGATGTAAAAAGAAACATTTCTTGAAATTTAATGCAGTGCACAATGCTCTACATATTTCTAACATTAGGCGTACCTTGAAAAAATGCTCCTTGAACAGGGAAAAAACCACCCAATCATCGCGGTATGCTTCCAAGAAGTCATGGGTGAAATCCTTGAACAAAATCACAACTCAAGAGAAGTTTGCAGGTGCATTCTTTAATCCAAATGGCATTACTTTGTATGCAAAACATCCCCATTCCGTGGCAAAAGCCATTTTTGATTGATCTTCCTGAGCAATTGGGATTTGGTGATAGCCACTGAATTTTTCTGTGAAGGAATATACCTTGTGTCCTGCCACTACCTCTAGAATCTCGTTTGTGAATGGAGTAGGAAAAGGATCATTCACGCAGGCATCATTCAGTGCCCTATAGTCTCCAAATTTTTTCATTTCTTTAGTTTTCTTTGGTTGAGTAACTACCGGGTTTACCTAATCGGATTTCTCTATGACGTATATCAATCCCACTTCTATCATTTGTTCTAGCTCCACTTTGACTTTAGCCTTCATATTGGGATTTAGTTTATACAAATGCTTTTAATAGGCTTTGTGCCCTCCTCCCACAGGCGGATTTACTCCTCTTATTTTGCTGAACTTGGTTGGAAAGACATTTCTTTAGTCGCACAATGGCTGTAGAATCTTTGACATTTCCTGCTCCCTCCAATAATCTTCAACGACAACTAACTTAATAGTTCCTGGGTGTCCAATGTCTTCCTTTCCTTTTTGCATCGATTCTTCCTATATGTTTGGCAAAAATCCTTTGTCCTGGTGTATTCGACTAGCCTCAATCCTTTCTTTTCTTGTAATGTTTAAATTTCACAATTGTTCCATAAATTGTGAAATCTCTTTTTTTGGTACTGACACAATGCGGTCAGGTTAAAACATGCCTTTAAGCTCCATATCCTCATCATTATCCAGATCCGTGCCTTCATCTTTATTGTCACCTAGCCTTTGGCATACTTTTATCACTTGATCGATGTCTTTGTGCTCTCTTCTAGTCTTGCTGCTCATGCTTGTGCATTTCACAGTCGTTCTGCTTTCCAGATCCTTAAACGCAACGCCACTTTCGACATCTATAGTTGCATAATAGAGGAATGTTTTGATCTTTTGTAAGGCTGCATTCACCATAGGGTTTTTGTCTTCAAAAGTGAATGTCTAAGTAAAATCTTCTTGTACCTTCCTCTAATTGCGTGCTTTTCTTCTTCACTCTTGGTGTATGTACCATGCTCTTGGCAGTGGAGTGAGTGTTTCGGGAAACATGTGAATCCATCATTGCGGTTCAATTTGTTGCGCTTTCCATATATCAATGCATCCTTGAATATGTATTTCTGAACACTAGCTTACGCAAAATCTTGGCCATGCATAGTCAATCTAGAAGCTAACATATTTCTTGCATGCATCATTCTTATTACTTTAGTCCAGCTAAGATTCTTCCGTCTATGCACTACCCACCAAGCTGCCGTCAATCTTTCGACGCATAGTCCAGTGCGCTCACTCTCATATTTTCTTGCGGTACATGCTCCTAGAATTTGACTAGGAAGGTGTCCAAGTTAGATGTGCCAAAGTATTGTGGTATTTGCCTTTCCTTCACATGAACCATCCTCATTGGCCTGATTTCATGTTCTTTGTGCATTCAATGATTTAAATATGCTTTTGAGTCCCCACTGATAGACAAAATGGTCTCCTATGGAATTTTGCTTTTCCCATTTGGCTCGGTGTAATCTTGATGCATGTGAGCAAATTCATACATTGTCTATTTTAGATTTGGTAGGGGATCTTGTGCTGTATTGCGAATCCTTATCTAGAAAGGGTTTCCTTGATTGCGCACTCTGTGGAATCTCCAAATTGAGTTATAAAGGTTGCACAAAACTTCAATATTTTGATTCCGTAGCCACTTCTCTTTCGTTTCGGCACTTTGCTCTTGTTTGATGTTCTACCTTGAACTAACTTTCTGTATCATGTGCATAAGGAGATGGGTTCTTTTGGGATGGTAGGGCTTTTGCTCAGTCCTATTCATGGGAATGACGATAATATAATCCTCTAAATGCGCTTCCATTTGATGTGTTACTATGTTGCTTTTCATATTTCCGTCGTATGCCCATTTCTTCTCAATCAGAAGGGGATAGTGCATTTCATTTGTCATCATGTCAATGACTTCAAAATCACCCTTCAAACTAAGGTCTCCCACTCTAATCTCTACATCTTCCAACTTGCCAATTGGATCCAACCTTTTATAATTTGCTAGGCTCAAGGGTAGGGTTGTATGTGAGATTTGGTACACCCATAGCTTTCCATGTAGACCTTGGCATCATATTCACAATGCTACCAAAGTCAAACACTATTCTTATTTCGTAACCTCCAAGAATGATATTCAGCCGAGTATCAACATCCTAGGGTTTTTTATTCTTTACATGCTAAATTGGCTTGTTGGAGTGGACCACTTTGTTAGTTGCACTTTCCAAAAGAGTGTTCAACAAACTAGATATTTTCTGGATATATCTTTGTTGCGCAATATATTTACTATCCATAGAAGGTTTGTAAGCTCGACTACCACTCCTTATATCAATATCCTCACCGCTTGTCCATATGCTTGTGCTTCAGCTTCCTCTATGTTGTGGTTACTTACGTCTTTGTTTAGGATAGAATGTAATAATCCTTTAGCCTCTTCTAACAGTTCCTTCTTTTGTTTAGGATCTGGATATCTGTCCTCATGTGCACGATGTATCTGGGGCTCATTAGGCATCTTCGTAGTACCCAAGCCTTGTTCTTTTCTTTGCATCCTAGTAACAACTTTAAGACTCGTAGTCTCTCTGGGCATTGCATTGATCATCTTAAAGTTGCACAATTGTTTTTCCTTCAATTGCTTCTCCAATGTGGGGTAACCTTCCATGTGGTGTTACACAACTATCCTACCATGTCCGTAGTACATCTCCCCCATTGGATTAGATGGATAATTTCGCTTAATATGGTTTGGTTCTCCGGAAAGATAACACACTATTCTTTGCCTTTGTGGTCAAGGTCCTTGCCTCCTTTGCTGATAACCACCTTGGTAACCTCCCTCTTACGAATTATACTGCCTTTGAGGAACATTTTAGCCTGGATTTTGATTAGGGTATCCCCCATATTGTCCTAGAGGAGGCGTACTCCATTGTTGTTGATTTTGTGGCGAAGGGGGTGCCCAACCCATCATATTTTTCGGATAAGGCAAAGTCGAGCTCGAGCTTTGCTGTGGAGAGGGCAGAGTCCACTACGCATTATGCTGAGTGTACGGAGGAGCTCAACCTCCTATCAGCCATTTCTACTTTCGTGGCACAATCGGTTTGGCGTTGGGGCCAAATGTGTTTGTATTACAAACACGTTCATTGTTACTTCCTCATTTAGGTCCATTAGTGCTCTGCAATCCTTAGTTTCATGCATGGTTGATTTGCAAAAGCTGTATACTATGCTCTAGGGTTGACGTACATAGTGTTGCATCAAATGACATTTATTGGTAGGATGCTCCCATACTCTGCAAATCTCACAATACTCTGTTCTCCTGTCTGGAGAAATTAATCCAAAATAAAGGATTCCTTGCCTTTCCTCTTTCCAAAGGCAAGCAATGGATGAGCAAGGGAAGATCGTGGGTTATATTTCCATTTTCCTCATTCATGTTTATGTTTTTATCTTTGTAATTCCCATTATAAGGGGTCGGCTGGGTTTGGTGCATTTTAAAAGCAAATTAAAAGATTAAATATGCTTTATATGGGTCGGCCTTGCCTTTTTGGCCTTTGGCGCCAAGATGAAGATATAAAAGGAGATTAAGGACTTCATTTGGAGACATCTATTTTTGGGAATTTTATCTAATTTGGACCTTTGGGCTGTTTGCTCATTGTCTTTCCACTCTTGGGCGAAAATCCAAGTGTGTGGCTTTCTCCAAGAAGGACGAAAACCCTTCTTGTGGCTGGTTGGAGGACGAAAACCCTCCATCCTTGGTTGAAGCGAAAATATCTTGAAGACTTTTTGCATATTTGGACTCTAGAAGATCAAGGAAGACATCTACAAGGGTTTGCATGAATTTTAGAACCCTTCCTAGTTGGAGCGACTGGGGTTTGAGGGTGTTTGGGTGCCTTCTAGGGCACAAAAATCAAATTTTATTTGATATTCTGATTCGGCATAATTTACAAGGCCGAAATCTATAATTTCATTATTTTTGGTGGTGTTTATCTATCATTTTTAACCTTGGTTTATGGCAGCCCTTGCACTGTCCTAAATTTAATTACAGCAGTGTGTTATCTTGATTTTCTCCATTTGTTTATTGCAAATTGAATGGATTTTGGTTGCCATGCATGAAGAAATTATTTAGAAGTATTTATCAGCTATTGTGCATGGTTATTTGGTGAATTTAAGCTTTAGTTCGCTCTAGGGTTTGGAAGGTTATTATCTTGGGAGCTGCTGTTATAAAAATCAGATTATTTTCATTGTGGTGTGTGTATTTTCAGATCTCATCCTTGGGGTTTGTGGCCAAACCCATATCTTCGGTTTTTGTCCCAAAAAGGGACATTACAGTGGTATCAGAGCTTTGGTCTTCCCAGCCTGAGGGTTTGAAGATCAGAAGGGATGGATAGAGTTTTCAGCGATGCTAGGATTGAAAGGCTTGCCCTAGGGCAAGAAAGATTGGCCAACACAATGGCCCGGCTGATCCATACCATTCAAGGCTCCAATGGTGGAAGGATCTCTTCAAAGGAAGTCATGAATTCTCCGTCATCCAAAGGAAGCAACATCGGTACATGGTATGAAGAGTATAGAGCTCTTCCAGAAAAGATCCGTGATGCCCTACCTTTTGCAGAGTTCGTGAAGTTGGAGACAGAAAGAGTGGGGATTGGCACGGGGTCAAAACCCCAAGCAACAAGGAAGGGGTCAACCCTCCCTAGGGACCCCACACTCAAGAGTATGGATGTGGTTCATGAAGAAGGGCTTGAAGGTAGAGGGGTCTCAAATCCTCATGACAAGTTTTTGAACTTCAACAGTCACCCACATGCCGGTGAAAAATCAGATCTGCACTTTGAGAGAAACGGAGCCATGAAGGATGAAGATTCAGCCCTTGATCCCATCATTGTTCCAAATAGGCATCATTATGAGGTAATTGTTCATCATTGTTTGACTAATACTGATAATATTTCAGCGTGTGTGGATTCCAGGATTGAAAAGGAGGATGGTGAACAAGTGGGGGAAGAAAAAGGAATGATTGGAAACCATTTTTCCAAGAGACGTGTTAACAATCAGCTTGCTGGTCTGTTTAGGACAGCAGCACCTAAGAGTCAAGTTGAAGGTGTTCATGGCTTGGGAAAAGACCACAAAGAGACTCCTTGCATGTGCCAACAGGGCATGAACGAAATCAAGATGGAAACAGAAGATGGGCATGCCTACTTCCCTAAGGATAAGGAGGAAGATAGATTGCAGCAGCTGGTTACTAAGAGGGAGCAGCCCTTGGGAGTCTTAGAACCCCCCAACCCTCTTGCCAAATTGGATCTCTCTACTGATTTTCAGAACAGCAGCTTGAAGACATCAAAGTTCAATGAAAATGGGGAGCATGAGCCTAGAAAGGAAAGGGAAATCATGGAGCATGAATCCCAAGGTAATAATTCTTTAATATTTAATGATATTTCATTGGCTTCTAATGGGTGTGCATGGCAAAATGTTGAAGAGAAACCAGATTTGCTTAAGGGTGAGAAGGATGCATTGGAAGAGGAAGATATCCACCATGCTATGAAGGAAGAACCATCACAGCAGCAGTTCATAATGATGGATCAGTTTTTGGGAGCCCTAGAAGCACCCATCACCATTATCAAAGCGGATTCCTTGGCTGATTTTCCGGACAGCCCTACGAAAGCTCAAGAGAATGGAGAAATTACCAAGCAAGAACCAAGCAAAGAGGAAGGTAAAAGACTTTTGGTTGTTAATGATATTCCCTTGCTTTCTAATGGTTGCATGTGGCAAGATACTACAGGATCTTGGAAGCATAAGCAAAAGGATGAAAAGAAGCATGAGGAGCAAGAGAATGAAGAGAATGTTGGAAAGATGCCAAGCAAGTCTCATGGGATAAAGGGAATTGAACATATTGGGGATGGCCAAAGGTATGGAGGTGTTCCAAAATCATTGCTTTCTTCTACACCTATTCAGTTTTGTTGTCTTGAGCCATTTGATAAAAGAATATATGTCATTGTTGAGGCTCCATGGTAAACCATGGCAAGTGGCTGTTCATGTGGATCAACAAGCCAAAAATGGGGTTATAAGTGAGGAAAAATCTGAACACGGGAGGAAAGATGAAGCAGAGCTTCCAAGGGAAGATGTTATGAGGTACACACATGATACAAGGGCATTTCCGGGTGTCCATGACCACTTTCAATCCGCTGTAATTTTCAGATCAGCAGCCTATGGTAAGCCATATGATATTTTATTTGATCATGACAAGAGTCTATTGCATCATTATTTATCATTGTCATGCTTGGGTGATCATAACTATGCTAATGAGGAGCAAGGTTGGGAGAAGACTCTTTGCCAAGGACTCACTATACATCTTCCAAGCAATAAAGTGGTCTTTTATGACAGCCCAAGGTACACACATATTTCAGATCTTTTGTTTCCTTCTTTATCATCTTGTTGGGTTGATCATCACAAACTCTTTGTCACGAGTTTGGACTTCAAGATAGGGGGTGCTTTGCATATGGTGATTGAGACAAGAAGAGGTATGATGAAGAGTTTCATAGATTGCTTGCATCCTTGGAATCCGAGTAAACCCTTGAAGCTCAAAAAGGGTAAAGATTTCAGTTTTGATTTTTCCTCTCTTTGCTTATGGAAGGAAAGGAATTTGATGAGTTTGTATGAAGTGGGGGAGAATTCTAGCATGACATGTTTAAGGCAACATAAGCTTGATGGGAATTCTGATTTTCTTTTCTATGAATTGCTAACCCATGGTTCCATGAATGAACCAAAAGAAATATGGGAAAGGGGAAGCAATTATGATGAACTTGCAGCTGCACACATGACAGTCAAAGAGGAGAATGATGGTTCTATTTTTCAGTTTTATGGCCCCATGATGAGGTATGAATTTTGTTTTGACTACCTTGTTTTCAGTTTAGTCGAGTCACACAATGTTTGTGGGTATCAAGAGCTCCAAATTTAGAACTTACCCTCAAAATTCACAAGGAGTTGGGGTTCCACTCGAAAAATGATGAAATCAGAATTCATAGGAATGTTAAGAAGGCTGATTTTCTCAAGTTTAAGGCCAAGATGTCTGCTGATTTCAATTGTAGGCCTATTGTTCCTAGTTTTTCAGCATATGTAAATCAAATTTCAGTCCCTACATTACTCATGGAGTTGCCTTTCTTCGTGAAGATTTCAGTTTGGTAGTTGTTATGCCATGGTTATAGGGCTGAGTTTGCAAAAATCAGATTTGGGGCTGCCACTAGCAGCCATGAACAGCAGTGTGTTTTCATTTTTGAAGAGCATTCCGTCATGGAATGATGAGGAAAGAAGATCTCAGCTGAAAAGAGGGAATAAATCAGATTATGATGTGTTGTTTTCAGACTTGAACATTCTGATTTTTGAAAGAAAAATGCATGATTACAGTTGTTTTTGGGACAACATTACTGAAGTGTTGGGAAGCCATCATTTGGATGGAAATTATGAGATGGTGTCAAGCAACGGAAGAGAGCTAGCTATCATGTCCCTAAGGCATGATAAGGAGAGTTTAAAAGTGTTGTTAAACACTCTTGTTTTCTTTGATATGTTTGCTTCATGTGCAGGTACATCAAAGAAGAAGCAGTTGAGATTCATTTGGGATCCGGGTACTTACAATTGCTTGAGGACAAGCAATTTCGGGAAGGGAGGATTGTAATGTCCCCTTTTTTCGAATTAATCCAAAATAAAGGATTCCTTGCCTTTCCTCTTTCCGAAGGCAAGCAATGGATGAGCAAGGGAAGATCGTGGGTTATATTTCCATTTTCCTCATTCATGTTTATGTTTTTATCTTTGTAATTCCCATTATAAGGGGTCGGCTGGGTTTGGTGCATTTTAAAAGCAAATTAAAAGATTAAATATGCTTTATATGGGTCGGCCTTGCCTTTTTGGCCTTTGGCGCCAAGATGAAGATATAAAAGGAGATTAAGGACTTCATTTGGAGACATCTATTTTTGGCGCATTTTATCTAATTTGGACCTTTGGGCTGTTTGCTCATTGTCTTTCCACTCTTGGGCGAAAATCCAAGTGTGTGGCTCTTCCAAGAAGGACGAAAACCCTTCTTGTGGCTGGTTGGAGGACGAAAACCCTCCATCCTTGGTTGAAGCAATTGGTTTATGGCTGCCCTGCAACTGTCATTTATTTAATTACAGCAGTGTGTCTTTGCTGATTTTCTCCATTTAATTGTTGCAAATGGAATGGATTTTGGTTGCCGTAATTGAAATAATTATTTAGGAGTATCTATCAGCTGTTGTGCATGATTATTTGGTGAATTCTAAGCTCTTACTCAGTTCGCTCTAGGGTTTGGAAGGTTATTTCAGCTGCTGTCATAAAAATCAGATTATATTTCATTTGTGGTGTGTGTATTTTCAGATCTGATCCTTGGGGTTTGTGGCCAAACCCATATTTTCGGTTTTTGTCCCAAAAAGGGACATTCCTTAATCTTTTCCACCCTTATGGCAGCCTCAATTGCTTCTGATTTAGTGACAAGTTTTGTTTGCAAAATGGTAAAACGGATTTGATTAAGAAGTCCCATGAATGAAGTAACCTTACTAGCATCGTCAAAATTAAAGCTTGTCTTGTCCATTACGTCAGAAATCCATAGATCTTTCTAATTTTCTCTTATCTTCTCACTGAACCTTCTTGGATTCCTCATGGGCCCACCTTGTTTCTCACTCCTTAGCCTTCATCAACCGTCTTCTAGGAGTACATCCCTTTGGCGCCTACCTGATTACTTCGAGTCATGCGGAATTGGCACCATATCCTTCTCGACAACTAGCATTTGTACCAACAAATGGAGTTGCTTCACAAATTTCAGACACAATTCACTAAAGAGATATTTTTCTGTAGAGTCAAAGGAACACAGAATTTTGTACAACAATTTCATCTACATACCCGTCAACTGTAGTTCGCATCCCATGGTCCACAACCTTGTTCCGTCATTATCTAGATTGCGCAGTTTCTCTATCTTTTCTTTCATCCACATATACTGCTCTTTGTTTGCATGCCTAAAACAGTGATACTCCAATCTAGATAGCCAAACGACTAGTTTTTCTGGAAGTTCGCACCAAAAGATCTCGTGAATGTCTCTGCATATATACTTTGGCCTTATCCTCTTTGCAGGAATTCCTGTCACAGCCTCCTCATTTGCCACAAACCAGTTCATCTTCTCTTCTAGCCATCTCTCCACGTCCCTTTTCCATGGTAGCCATCTTAACTTTGTAATTGTTAGCAGTGGTTCCTAGAATCACTCACCAGGACATGCTACAGGTTGTAGTCTAGAGAATTCACAAACTAGTTTTTCTTTAGCTCTCTTAAATCAGTGCGTAATTAGGAGTGTTAAACAGAGCACGTAGTTCACACAATGGCTACATGTCAAGACATGCGTAAGGAAAATACTCAGGCTAGAGAGATAGATGAACCATAAACTGGAACTATATTACTGTAAGGAACTAATAACATGAACCAAAATCATATCAAAATTCAACCAGAACCAACTTGCGACGCAATGCACTTGCATACAGTTACACATTCCAAGGTGACAGTCGGCTTTCCAGTCCATTCATCTTCTTTGTTCTAAGAAGAGGGACTCTTCATATTCTGCTTAAGCTTGAAGAGCATGACATGTGTTCTACTTTGTCCTATCTAGACTATACATATACTTTAAGAATTATACAATATACAAACTTATACATAATACATCAAATTCGGCTTTTTGATCCTACTACACTTCCATCATATGTAATTGACGTTCTTTGGTAGGGTATTCTGTACAGCAAACAGAATAAAGCTTTGGCTTCTATGAGATTATTGGAAGATCATCAAGAGCCTATACAAATGAACTACCTCCTAGTTCTGTTTATTCAACATTCCCGTATCAGTAGTTGGGACTATATTTGCTTTAGCCACCCCATCACTGTTAAAAGCTTATGCTGTCATTTCACTGGAGGAGTTGGAAACAACGTAGGCCTTCTAACATTTACACCCACTTCCCCTTTATCAGGGATTATCATTATTATTTTAATATTTTCACTTGAATTAAAAAACAAGACATTATAGAGTCAGGGACACTTCTTGTTTGATTATATCTTGATGGTTGCTCTTTGTTAATTCCAATTGGCAACAGTTTAAGTTCAAATCAAGAGAATTGGTTTCCCAAACTCTGAACAGATCAAGGCTGCATGGGTTTGTGAGTGCAAGGTATGGGTGTGAAGCACCTGATGCATTTCATATTAAAGTGTTATCCAGTGCATGTATCGAATGCTGTACCTGTATTATCCACATCCATATCCACACAATATAGTCCTGCATGAAAACACTATTTATGAATTCAATTTTCCATTAATGATCTACCAGGGATATATGTGATTGGGCTGTTTCAAGAACTGAAAGCGAAACTTAAAAATGTAGACATCTCACTTTTAGGTAATCCCGCTTTTGTTTCTTTCAAGTTTATCATTCTTCTTGCTGACATCCTCTTGACTCCTGTTATATCATGCTTGTACAATTTTTGTTCAATTATATGTGGGGTAAGCTAGGCTTGGTAAGGGGTTTCCGTTGGTTTTCTAGGAGGCTTGCACTCTGGATAAGGATAAAGGAATTCTAGACCTGGTTGTCAGTCATTCTTGGGGTTTGATTTGTGACAGCCAAGTGGATCATTGGGATCCATAATGGGGATATAGTCTGGTAAGTTATGGCAAGAAATATAGTTATATTTGTTGGAGGTATATTGGAGGACTTTGGAACAACATGTTGATAGGTCACTTGTTGATGTTCCTACATGTGGACACTGCTGAACTGTTTATTCACTTGTTTTTTACTTGATGATTCACTTGTGTATGGAGTTAGTTGTTTGCATCATTTATGCAAGTGTTGCAGTTGGCCTTGAACTGCCTTTGTGTCTGTACATATAGCTTTATGTCTGAGAGAATATTTTACAAAAGCCCATGTTATTATGGACATATGTGCAGGACTATATCATGCACATATTCGATAAAATTTACTCAGCAGTCCATTCCATATCTATATCGTAATGCTCACTTACGCATGTTAGTTCCAACTTTGGATGTTTCTGATATGTTTTCAATTTCAGAAATGACTTTTTCCGTCTTGTTGGTTGATTCCGCAACCACTCATTGCACAGATGACTTCTCCTCCTTATCCACATGCTATTAGACAGTTGAGTGCTCTATGGTATAAATGTAGTCAGTTGATTTCTTGACATTTTGGTTCATTGCTCTAGTCAGCCATTCATTAAGTGGATGACCTCTACCTCTTACACATACTAACAAGTGCTCTCCTGTTTAGCTGTACGTAGTTGCTTTCTCTCTCTGTCTAGCTGTGGGACTTCTCGACCACAGCTTGTTTGAAATGTTGTACATGATAAATTCAGACATTAACAGACAAATTAGGCTTTACAATAGGAAAAGCTACAAGGGCTGATAAATAATTATGAAGATCAAGATCAGCATAATGGATCACACGTCATGGAATCATACCGTATAGTTGTAGGCAGTTGAGTGCCCAATTGCCCCATAGTTCAGATCATTTTGCTTTAGAATTAGCATCAATTTTTACATCAATATTTTGAATTCACACAAATTGATGGTATTAGTGTTAGGAATTTAATTTGTAAAAAACATTGATGCATTTTTGCATCAAAAACTTTTTTGGTATAAAAATTTATATTGTATAATAACCTTATGGTTGAAAGTTTAAAACTGAGGAAAATTATATATTTGAACATCATGCAATACTAAATTTGAGACATTAATGCACAAGTTAGGTTTTTTATCATTTATTATATTCAACAGTAAAGTAAGTGAACTTCCAAAAAATTCTGAATTCCAAGCTTACTGTTGTACATTATAACTTATGAAATCTTATTCGTTTGTTGGCATTTGGAATGTTTGTCTTTTGCCTTTTCTTTGCATTTTATTATCATGTTCTTTTTTGGTTGAAATCTCATTAAGTTGGTTCTTTTTAAACATCGTTAAAGATCCATACAATGCATATTTGGATCTTATTGAAGAATTTCTTTCAATTGTGCATGGCTTGAATTAGTGTTTTCTTATAACTTATAATCTTTATGATGTATGTTGGGATCTTAATAGGAAATGGTTATATTACCAATAGCTTATTTTTGCATGGAGTTACGGATGAAAATGAAGTCACCTGTGATATTAACTTGTGCAGCTGTGACTGGGGAAAACCGGAGCAAGTCTATTTTAGCAGCTAAAATCCAGCAATCATATTTCCAAGGAGATGATCAGAGCATATGGAACTCTGGTGAATGCCATGTTCTTGGATGTGAGCTACATTGCAAATTATCGGAGTCTAAAAAGCGGGCAATTTTTGATCTTCATGAAGTTTTTTAAGAGCTTGCCGACTTTTGACCATGGAAGGAAACAGTACTCTACATGCATCAAACCTGCAAAACCTTCAAAAGGATCAGGCATCTGGGATGTTCCTCATGATGTTTTCACTGCTTTGTTAAGTAGACTTATGCCAAGGGACCTACTCTCAGTTTCTGCAACATGCCACCATTTGAGGTCATTGGCTATGTCAATTATGCCTTGTATGAATGTTAAACTTTTTCCTCATCAGCAGTTTGCTGTTGAATGGATGCTACAACGTGAGAGAAGCATGGAGGTCATGACACATCCTCTTTATCGTGATATGATTACTGAAGATGGTTTTCAATTTTTTGTTAATGCAGTTTCGGGTGAAGTATCACCTGGGATTGCTCCAACAGTAACAGGCTTTAGGGGTGGAATGTTTTGTGATGAACCTGGCCTTGGTAAAACAGTAACAGCCTTGTCCCTTGTCCTTAAGACTCAGGGAACATTGGCAGATCCACCTGAAGGTATGCAGGTAAAATGGTGTGACCACAGTTCAGGCCAAAAATATGGTTATTATGAAATTAGTGCGAGCAATTCTTCAGCAGGCCGTATAATGTCAATGTGGAATAAGTGCATGGCTCTTAACGCTCGGCGCAACCAAGTTTATCTGGGTTCGGATTATCCAGATGATTTTGCAGAAGGAAGTTTTGATTCTTCCTTCTCTACCCCATTACCAAAGAGGTCAAGGTTGATGGCTTCAGTGACACATACTGGTTCAGTGAACTTTGTAGGGGACAAGTCAACTCCCTTTTCGTCGTTTAATCTTCAGCAGTCTTTTCCAACAGAACAGTTTGATCGGTATACTAGGAGCTTCAGTCAAATCAAGAGAAATCTGCTCGCAACATATGAAAAACCTTGTGCTTCTGGCAGTCAAGTGCATGAAAGGAACGCTAGACGACAACAGAGATCACTTACAGATAGTTCTTTTAAGCTCAGCCAACCGTCTAAACCACAGAGATCTTCATCCCGCATCAAGAGCAAAAGTAGGAAACGGAAGTCTGATGCAATGAATGAAAGCGATGAGACATGGGTTCAATGTGATGCATGCAGTAAGTGGCGGAAGCTGCCATCCGGAAGTGGACGACCAGATGACAGCCTTGCGTGGTTTTGTAGTATGAACAGGGATGTACTGCACCAAAGTTGCTCAGCTTCAGAAGAGAATTGGGATGCTAGCAGGTCTATAACGTATATGCCTGGATTTCATAATCAGGATACATCACCTGGACAGGAGCAGAATATATGTTTTTTTACGAGTGTACTCAAGGAATATGCTTCATTGCTTAACTCAGAGACGAAGCAAGCATTGACTTGGCTAGCAAATCTCACCACTGATAAGCTTTCAAAGATGGAAACCACAGGTGTCACACTTCCTCCGGGCTTGAGGATGGTTTCGGTTTCTGGGCAGGATTTGCATGGATATTATAAAATATTTCAGGCATTTGGCCTTGTGCAAAGAAAGGAAGGGAAGGGCATTACTAGGTGGTGTTATCCTCGTGGCCTGCTCGATCTTGTATTCGATGTTTTGGCTCTGAAAATTTCTCTAACCAGGCCAGTTGATGTAGTCAGGCTTTACTTGTCTAGAGCAACTCTCATTGTGGTGCCTGCAAACCTTGTAGAGCATTGGAAAAATCAAATTTTGAAACACATAAGGCCTGGACAAGTACGGTTATTCATTTGGGTTGATCAGAGAAAACCACCTCTTGCACACAACCTTGCATGGGACTATGATATTGTGATCACTACTTTCCCACGCTTGAGTGCAGAGTGGAGCCTACGGGAGAGTAGTGTATTGATGAGAGTGCATTGGGTGCGCGTAATTTTGGATGAGGGTCATACACTTGGTTCAAGTTTGAGCCTTACGAATAAATTACAAATGGCGATATCTTTGACTGCTTCCTGTCGGTGGTTATTAACTGGCACACCAATGCCAAACACACCGAACAGTCAAGTGGCTCAATTGCAGCCAATGCTTAAGTTCTTACATGAAGAGGCATATGGACTTCATCCAAAGTCATGGGAAGTGGTATTCTTCGACCATTTGAAGCTGAGTTGGAGGAAGGACGTGCACGCCTTTTGCAGCTCCTCCAGAGGTGCATGATAAGTGCCAGGAAAGCCGATTTAAAGAATATTCCTGCCTGCATTAAGAAGGTTACATTCCTTCATTTTACAGAGGAACATGCAAAAAGCTATAATGAACTAGTAGTGACGGTTAGACGCAATATTTTAATGGCAGATTGGAATGATCCTTCTCATGTTGAATCTCTCCTCAATCCAAAACAATGGAAGTTTCGTAGCAACACAATTCGAAATGTGCGTTTGTCTTGCTGTGTTGCAGGCCACATAAAGGTCAAAAATGCAGGTGAGGATATTCAGGAAACCATGGATATCCTTGTGCAACAAGGCCTGGATCCTTCTTCCGAGGAGTATGTTATCATTAAACATTGTCTTCTTCGTGGAGGAAACTGTCTCAGGTTGGATTCATTCATTCCTTTTCCAAATGTAGTATGTGATTCGGCATAGTGAATTGTTAAGCTGTGTTAATGTCTAGAAGTCTGGTATAAGGTTTGAAATTAAAACTTGTCTCCTTGTATTGTAGATGCCAGGAATGGTGCCGTCTACCAATTATTACACCATGTAGGCACTTGCTATGCCTTGACTGTGTAGCTCTTGATAGTGAAAATTGTACCTTCCCTGGTTGTGTGTATTCCTATAAGATGCAGAGTCCAGAAATACTGACCCGTCCTGAAAATCCCAATCCAAAGTGGCCTGTTCCTCAAGATCTTATTGAGTTACAGCCATCTTACAATCAGGTGAGATGATATCCTCCTCTGTTAAACATACATCTAGATGCATGGATGGTATTTTCAAATGGTTAGTATCCCCTTCACGAGTTTTACTTTTTACTTGTACATTAGTAACATACTGTAAAACTTTAGTGGTGATTCCTGGTTTTCCCTAACAGAAGTACCTTTTGTCTTGTAATTTAAAAATTGTGTGGTGATACTCCTGCTTTTGTATGTGAATCTCCTCAGGATAACTGGGATCCTGATTGGCATGCAACATCCAGCAGTAAAGTTGCATATCTAGTTGAAAGGTTAAAATCATTGCGTGATATGAACAGACAGATGGGTTACTGTTTAGATATTAAGGATATTTCAAATGAAATAGAAGAAGGCCTTGGGCAGAAAAGCATTAATTTTGTAGAACAAAAGCTTGGAGACGAAGCTGCCGAATTGCCAGATAATTGCCATAGGAAATTGCCAGAGAAAGTAATAATTTTTTCTCAGTTTCTTGAGCACATACATGTTGTTGAGAGACAGGTAGGGTGACATCCAACATTATCGATTCTATTGCTTAATGTTTAACGACTCATCTGGCAAGGAATACTCTTACAAGTAAGTTTTTCTCTGTGACAGTTGACAGGTGCAGGTATCAGATATGCTGGGATGTATATAGTCCAATGCATTCCAGTAACAAGGTTTGGACCAGGCAATTGGTGTTTATTTGAAGATAGTGCTTCCGATTAAATTATCATTAATTTGCACCATTTCTAACTGGCGCTTTTTTTGATTATGAGGATCTGTGCAGATGAAATCATTGATGACATTTCAAAAAGATCTAGACTGCATGGTTCTTATAATGGATGGAAGTGCTGCCCTAGGTCTAGATCTGAGCTTTGCCACACATGTTTTCTTGATGGAGCCCATCTGGGACAGAAGGTAACATTTCTTGGTTAATTAACGTATCCTTTCATGCTACTAGAATGAACTTATCTTCACAACAGTTGTAAATCAGGAAATATAGCTGCAATATGTCTTGCTTGCTTGCAAATGAAAAGATTAACTGGTATAAGACTAACTGCACACAAATAGTTTACAGAAAATGGCTATGTTTTTGAAGTCCAAGTTTGATTTCTAGTTTTATACCCTGATCAGCATGGAGGAACAAGTAATTAGCCGGGCACATCGTATGGGAGCTACTCGGCCGATTCATGTAGAGACATTGGCTATGCGCGGTACAATTGAAGAACAAATGCTGGAATTCTTACAGGTAGATTGAAAGTAATTTATATTTACCATAATATTCGTTGGGGAATCTTTTGCGTCTTTGTTCTCTCAATGCTGTATGACATGAACATCACTATAGTCTTGAAGGATATTTGGCTGTTATTAAACACAATTTTTTAGTCTGTGAAAGTAAAAAATTGAAATCATTTTTCAACAGATGGAAATAAAAGGGCAAATTGAAACAATGTTTTGGAAGTTTTCCTACAGTGTTCTGCTTTTTTAAACTCCATGTTATTTGTGGAATGTGCGTTGTTGAAATAACTTAAGTTTCAAATAATTATTGATTGCCTAACATGCCTGGTAATTTTTTTGTCAAAATGTTTAATTTTGACTTTGTTATGTCAAAAAACTTAGTTCATTGTTTTTTATGTTATAGCAGACATATCTCATCCTTTTCATAAACAAATTTACTCATAGTTGTTGTCTGGCCTCACTTTCAACCTGTCTAATTGTTCATTATGGATTTTGTTTGGGATGCCAACTTCTGCAATTTTTCTATTTATTGTTGTTAGTTCATTGATATGCATTTGCAATATATCTAGAAACAAAGATCGTAATTACTTGGAGGTATGGAAATGCACATTCATCTCTATATTTGATTGCTAAAGCAGGGATAATGATTCAGTTCAATGGTGACTTGTATTCGTTGATGCAGGATCCTGTTGAGCATAGGAGAGCAATCAAGGAGTACATACCTTCCTTGAATCATGAAGGCCAGAAGTGCCAGCGCACATTGCACGATTTTGCAGAGAGCAATTATTTGGCTCGGCTTAGTTTTGTGCGGACAAAAGGTGCAAAATGAAGGTATTTCCTTGGCGGAAACAGCATTGAACTATGTATTCATTTAAACTAGGAATCAATTTGTTTTACGAATAAAAAAGACATTCTGGTGTAATTTTCTCCCAGGCTGACATTTTTGAAAAGATTCTTTTTTTATCAAATTGTCAAATTCCCATACTCTTGATTCCTGCACTTTTACAAGAGTATAATTTGGTTGGTGAATAGTTATTTTCATATCTAAAATGATGCACATTACTATAAATCCTATGGATGACGGACCTTAAGTCTTTAACCTTTATGTTTTCTATTGTAATTCATTTATGTTTTCTTAAACTTGCCTACCCAAGTAAATGCCTAGATTTCCTTTTTGCATTCCTTCAGATGACATATACGATGGCATATTGTGTTGAACGATTATTGCCACTATTTTAATTCAAATTTAAAAAAATGTCTAGGAATAAAAAACTTTGGACTGGTGGGGAGAATGGCTTGTATCATCTAATAGATTGTTGATCTTTAGATATGGGAGGATGTGTGTCTACTCCCTAGTATTTCTAGGGAGGGGGTTGTATGTTAGTCAACTCATTTTGGGTGGTATTGGCTCCAAGGAGGGTATGAAAGAATGGGCCTAAAGGGCTCCAATGACTTAAGGAGGCAAAGGGCTTGAAGGAGCAATGGAAGGGCCCAACCAAAGCTCACGACCATGGGAAGACCAGCATTTGAACTGCATATCAACTAAAAATGCAAGGCCTACATTCCAAGTTAGGCCTACATTGCTACTTTCTTTTGGGAAAAGTTGAAATTTGGCAAATTTAGTGCAGCGACCAAATAATCGTTGTAGTTTGGTATAAAATTTGCGCTAACTGGAGGAAGGATTCATTTGGGCATTTGGAGGTAGTGCATGATTATCATTCACGGAGACGAGTTGTTTGTCATTCGCTAAGAGGAGCTACTCAGTCGAGGTAGGGTTTTGTTTTAATAATGTTCGTTTTGTTTAAATTTTAATGTTGTATTTTATTTTGGTTGTTTTTTCAATTCAATTGGTTTATTTCTTTTTTAATTAATATTTAGTATTTATTAATATTTTATCTTTTTAAAAAAATATTTACTTTTTAAGTTATATTTGATACAATATTTATTTTAATTTATATATAATTATTTAAATTTGATTTATTGTTCGAAGGTAATGGTGATTTTTTTCAAACTTTATCCATTGGTGAATGTGAATTGGATTTTATCCTCATTGAACTTGAACTTTGTGACTTAGCCTACATTCATGCTTGTCCTAGTTGATGTCTACATTTGAAATTTTGCACGCCCTCGAACAATGGTGGTGGTTCTTGAATATTATTCCTCTTTGTACTCTTTGTTCTCGTTAATATATATTTCCATCCGCATGTGCATCTGTCTCAAATCTTACAAAAGAACACTTGAAGAAATACTCCATGATTTGTAATGATTCAATAGTCAGCCCCATTGTTGAGGCTCCTTGTATCTTGCATTCAGTTTATCTTTTATTTTCCAGTTTCGTATTTCCTTGATGTTTTTTTGTTAAGGGTACCTGGGATATCACTGGGTCCAGACCAACTAGGGACACAAATGGGCGGGACCTGAATCCCACAGCCCTCAGGACTTTCCTTGATGTTGCTACTTACTGTAATTTCCATTTGAATGTATGGAGCATTGAAAACAATTATTTTATGTTAGTAGAATTAAATACCTTGTAATATATGTGTTGATGAATTATCCATTGAAATATTCATGGCAATTATTGATCATGTTGGTATCAAAGCAGGCTGTTCCTTTGGCTTGTAAGTGGTATATTGCAGGTTTATGCTTACTAGGAAGAAACAAGAATGTGAAGGCCACATTGTTTTTCCTAGAGAGCCGGAAGTCGAGGCTAAGAGGTCCAAGCTCAAGTTAGAGCAATGTCAGATCCTAGTTTGGATCCCAACAATGCCCAGTTCGAGACAAGAGTTTCAGATCTTGCCAATGTCATTGAGAATTTGGTGTCAGCCCCATAAAAAGTGGCAAGGTGAAGGTGGATTATTATGGGGAAGGGGAGGATGGTAATAGAAACTTTGAAGAACATGCTTTTTGTGGGGTAACTTCAAAACTACCATTGAAGACAAAAGCTAAGATAGAAATGCAACCATATGGGGTTCAATGCAATGCTGAAAAGCTCATTAGTTGTTTAAACAACTTGGGGTCTACTTTAGCATGTACGAAGTAAGTGAAGGAAAATATTACTGTTGCCGGCTTGAAGCTATATACCCATGCCTTGATATGGTGGGAAGCTATGTGGATGCCTTGCTTGTGAGAAATAAGCTGAATGTGACTAAATGGGTGCTATTCTGATGCAGTCACAGTTAGGGAGTTAAATGAAACAATGTAATGTCCCTTTCTAGGGCTGAAACTGAAAATAAAGGTTGGGCTTAAACCCAAACGACAACTTTTGATTTTTATTACAGCCACCGGTCAATCACTTCAACCTTTAGAGGAACAAACTGAAAATACCATTAGCAACGAAGAGAGATCAGCAAAGGAAATCACATGACAACCACCAATATCACCACTTAATCCTAGCAATGAATCTGATTTTCTATTTTTTAGGGAAGTGAACTGTATGGAATTTTCAAGACAATATTCTTGTGCAATATAGACTGAAAATCAATATAGAAATATCCCAAACACTTTAGAAGTTCAGAAAGATGAAATCTGGAGCAAATATATATTTTATAAATTTAAT
The DNA here is from genome assembly GCA_019776745.2 of Taxus chinensis. Classification (NCBI taxonomy): domain Eukaryota; kingdom Viridiplantae; phylum Streptophyta; class Pinopsida; order Cupressales; family Taxaceae; genus Taxus; species Taxus chinensis. Next base: position 47,981 of record JAHRHJ020003238.1, on the reverse strand, counting down.
TCAAGTGCAAACACAGCTGAAACTTCGAAAATTCATAACTCCAATACTTGGAGATTCAACACAAACAAATGTGCAAAATGATCTCGGAGAGACTATCCAATAAAAGTGAAATCACAAATTTCCAACTATGGAAACCCCTTCAAAAGTGATCCCGAACTTTCCAGGTGGGTTGCTCAAGTGGAGGAAGGGTGCCAACACCCTTGAAAGTTCCCTAGCGGGAGTAAAGTGTCCTATGCAAGGATAAACACCTTGCTATTTCAGAAATCTGCCAATGAAGTTCACTTGTGAATCCTGAATGAAGCCACCGATGTACACAAGAGGTTTTTTGTCCGCAAGTGTGATCCTATTGAAGGTTTTCATCCTCAATAAGTGGCCCTGGAAGGGGTTTCGTCCTTCAATGACAAGAAGAGAAGCTACACTAGCTTCAAATCCAAGTAAATTTCAAATGAAGAATAACAATGATATGCTCCTCCACCATTCAAACCTCCTTAAGAACCCCTCTTTGGCGCCAATGATGAATTAGAGGACTAATTCCCATCTCCAACCTCTTAATGAAGGGAAAGTGCACTTTTAATCTTCACTTGGGCCTTCAAGAAGACCGACCTCATGTGGAGAAGATAGAAATTCCTTTTTGGTTTGGAATTCACCTATCACTTAGTCGAATCACTCCAAGCCATAATTAGTAAATGAATAAATAAGGAAAATACAATCACTTACAACTATGGCAATGTTCCCCTGCCTTGCTTTCCTTCCCCGAAGCCCACAAAAGGTGGAATGGGTCTAATGCCTTCATTGTGACTAGCCTGGAAAAGGGGACATTATAGTCCTTCCTTCCCAAATTTTCTTGCACTCAAGCAAATGCAAACTCATATGCCCACGTATCATCATATCAAGGTGGAGGAACCTGCTGTAGTGCTTCCATCATCTGGATCTCGTGTCTGTTAAATGAAGGAGCTTCAACCCAAACAAACTCATACCTCTGCTGCCCCTTTCTTCATTGAAGTCTTCTTCATCTTCCACTTCAAAAACAACAGTGACATCTCCTTCCTTCGCATACTTAGCTGTACCAAATTCTTCGCAAACTGCTGTAGTTTCCATCATAAAACAAGAAATGGATGAATAATCAGTTTGGCTAGCTATCTCTCTTATTACAAGGTGCAAATTAGATTGTGGATGGGCTGGAAACAATTCACCTCAGCCATAAATCACATGGAATCTTTTCCAAATCAGGGCTATCAAATCTGATTTGTTTCTTTCTTTCAGCTATAACCTTCTTCCCACATCAACCCATGATGGAATTCCCTTCGAAAATGTAAGTTCATAGCTGTTCATGACTGCTAATGGCAGTCCCAAATCTGATTTTTGCATGTTCAGCCATATGACACTGACATAAAAACTACCAAACTGAAATCTTACGGAGAAAAGAAAAGTCATCAGTAATTTAGGGACTGAATATGTCTTTGTATCAGCTGAAAAATTAAGAACAGGTCTACGATTGAAATCAGTAGACATATTGGCCTTTAGTTCAAGACTCTTACCGCTCACACTTACCCCAACTTGGTGTAGAAGATGGATTTCAACAAGAAAGCTCCATTTTGCACATAATTCTTCAAGTGACCCCCACAAGGAAGTAATACCGTGTATGCCCAGAACTAACCAAAAATTATCACCATAGAGAACCTTACCTAAAAGTAGACCCTTGTTTGTCTCTATGCATTGAGTGCTCGGAAAATATGCCTCTTCCTTCTTCATGGTAGCCATGCTTGGAACTCCATCTACTTTATTTTGAAGTCTCGCATTCTTCTTGAATTCCAACATGAGATGTAAACAATGCATACCAATACTTACGCTCACCACTTCTTGATTGTGTTATCTTGCTGATTTTGGGTTCCAACTGTTGCCTCCAAGCTGCCCCACTGAGTTTTCTTCACAATTTGGTTTGGATCAGACCATAGGAGTGTGGATGAGTGGGTGTAATAGCCATGTACAACTCCAAATTTCTTCCCAAGCAACGCCAAAGATGTTGGGATGTTGGCTTTGCTTGATCTTAATGATTGAACCCTTTTACACACCATATTAAGTGGAAAGAAAGTCTCCAAACCTGCCCATCTCTCGCTGTCCCTGGAAGGTATGCATAGCCCTGGAAGGTATGCATAGCCCCATACATAAATTTGGGAAGAACAGCCCATCATGGCTGTAGGATAGCATTTCCAATTCATAAATCTTGGATATTAGTAACATAAGAAAGGTGCAACAATTGCAATACTTGAAATCCCTTTTACAAATCATGTTAAACCCAAAGAGCTTCATCATATATGTCAACCTAAAGCAGTCCAAGAAGAGAACTATCCTTCAAAAATATGAATTAAGAAAGATCATACCGTGGCTGTAGCATTGTACTTTCTCCTGCAAAATTGGGTTGGATGTAGTTGGAGACCATCTTGCACCCGACATAAACACTATACTCCTCACTGTGGGTGAGAAATGCCTTATCCGTGTGGTTACCAATTCTCTTATGGCTGCCATAAGATTGTAGGTAGCAGCAGTCCCCAAGTTTGTAGCAGCACTCTTCAAAAGATCTCATGGATCCCAAACTTCTATGTACAAGAATCTGGATTATGCAAGGAAAAATCTATGTGCTCTTTGTTACTCAATGAGTTCTGCACATTATCACCAATTATATTATGAGGCATCAAACATGACATAGATCATTCTTTTTAACAAGCTGCCCATGATGACACAAGTATGACAGTGACATAGGAGGAGACAAAATGTGATCATTTCTATCATACCTTGGGCTCAGCCTTATTTTGTCTTATTTGGAACAAACTCTCTTCAAGGTTATGAACTCCCTCAATCTGCCTGTCATTGATTGTTTGGGAAATTCCAGGAATTGAAAGTAATCATGAAGAACCAGAAGTGCCCTTTCTTCATGGAAGCCATCCTCATATACTTCATGCAAATCTGATTTTTCTTCTCCATTTTTCTACCACATGCCATCATTAGAAATCAATAAATCATCATTGAATATCATAGGATTTTTACCTTCCAACTCGTGCTTCATGATTTCCTTATCTTTCCTAGGCTCATGCTTCAAGATTTCATCAAACCCTTGGCCCTTCATACTGCTGTTCTGAAAATCAGTCAATGGCTTGTCTTTGGGAAAAGTGATGGGTACTTCTAGGGCTTTAATGGGCTGCTCCCTCTCAATGCCCAACAACTTCGATTGTTCGTCTTCGTCCTTGATCATGATAGAGGGATTCTTTTACTCTAGGGCCGGAACATCTTTCCCATTTTCCATGGGTATAACTTAGGGTTTGGAACTTGTTCCAATTCCCATTTTACCATTCTTCAACCCAATGAACTCGGCAAGTGACGTGGCATCATGAATCTCATCTGGAAGAGCCCTCTACTCCTCATAGATGGTAACAATGTTTTTGCCCACAAAATGTTGTGTCTCAATCTCCGGAATGGATTCTTCCCCTTGGAGGAAGGTAGGCCTAAATGGCCTAGCAATAACTCTAAAGCTTGACCCTAAGGGTTGCCTCACACTATCAATTGCCAAAGAACTTCCTTTTCCATTGTGTTTTTGCATGTCTTCGATCAACTGTGTCATCCTATTCACCGATCTTTCTTGACCTAGGGCAAACCTCTCATGTATGTTCGCCATCTATCTATTCCTTTTGAATGAAACCTCCAGGATGGGAAGACCGAACTCTGATACCACTATAATGTTCCTTTCTAAGGATGAAACCGAAAAATAAGGGTTTGGCCTCAAACACAAATGACAATTTCTGTTTTTTACTACAACTAGCAGTCAATCACTTCAACCTTAGAGGAACAAACTGAAAATGACATTAGTAACGAAGAGAGATCAACAAATGAATCTGATTTTTTGTTTCGTAGGGCAGCGAACAGTATGGGTTCTTTAAGACAATATTCTCATGCAATATAGACTGAAAATCAATATAAAAATATCCCAAACACTTAAGAAGTCTAGCAATATGAAATCCGAATCAAATATATATTTTAGAAATTTAATTCAAGTGCAAACACAACTGAAATTTTGAAAACTCATAACTGCATCAATACTTGGAGTTTCAACACAAACAACTGCCCAAAATGATCTTGGAGAGACCAGCTATCCAATAAAAGTGAAATCACAATTTTCCAGCCATGGAAACCCCTTCAAAAGTGATCCTGGACTTCTCAGACGGGTCGCTCAAGTGGAGGAAGGGTGCTAACATCCTTGAAAGTTTCCTAACATCCTTGAAAGTTCCCTAGTTGGAGTAGAAGTGCCTTATGCACGGATAAATATCTTGCTGTTCTAGAAATCTGCCAATGAAGTCCACTTGTGACTCCCGAATGAAGCACATGGTAGCCACTCATGCGAGCAAGGAAGCAATGTGGCTTCAATGGTTATGTGTAATTGTTGGGTTCATTTAGAAGGTTGTAAGGATAGATTTTGATAGCCAAAGAACATTGTGTTTGAAAAATAACCTTGAATATCATTCTCAGACCATTTTGTAAGGGAAATGGTGGAAAATAGGAAGTTGGTATTGGGTAAGGTTGACACAAATTAGAGCGCTACAGATTCATCGACAAAGGTAGTGAGTTTGAGAAGTTCTCTTAGGGCAGGAAATCAATTGATATGGCTGCCCATAGTTTCTGAAAGTAGTATGCAAATTATTCAACAAGTGGGAGATTGTTCGATTACGTCTCATACTTTACATGGACCCAATTATTCAACAAGTGGGAGATTGTTCAATATACATCTCATACTTTACATGGATCTGTTGTTTACAGCCTAATTAGATTTTACATGAAACCTAATTGTTTTTTAGTGAAATAAGTACACTAAAAGATGTAAGGGTATGCTACAAGTGGATATTCTGATGAATTAATTTCCAACATTAATCACTACAATCAGAATAATGCTTTAATACTAGTAATTGATATGCTAAACAAGATAAGAACTTGCAAGTGCAAAAGGAATGAGTGCACTGAGCTGATTACAAATGATTTTGGAAAGTTCTCGAAGGATGTACTGCAGTAACATGGAGATATGAACTCGATTAAGCTTCGTTTTGGAGACTGTCACTAGAAATCAACCTGAGGTAGGATTGTACAACTCTGTTAGGGTTGTACCGTACTGTCTTGACCCTTCTGTACGGTCTTAGACCTGCTTAGATCTTGTCTCTGTAACTTCTGGACATTGTTGGTTGTGTAAAACTCTCTGTCGCTGTCAAACCCTAGTTTGCAATCATAATGCGAAGCTCTTTGAATACTTTGATCATCATCTCAAACCCTAGCCATGGATGAGAAGTCCTGCAAAACAAACATTAGTTGGGTTGTGGGCACCCCCGTGCACTGTGGACGTTGGCACTACTTCGAAGAGGCCTCAAACTGCACGTCATTCTCCACCTAGCATGTGATATTTGAATGAATGTAACTAAGGTTGACAACCATCCTTGACCATGCTTGAATTGAGTTTGCTCTTACTAAGATACTTGGGGTAGGGATGCTTGAGTGCTTGTAGATGAGAGAGATTGCTGCCTTGAGATGGTAGAGAGCTTAGATCTGTAGAAATTGCTGCCCTAATGACTGTAGATGTGTTATTGCGAGATTTAGGGATCCTTGGGTGCCTTTTCTAAGTGTTGGAAGTGAGTGTATCAATGTAGTGCCATAGGATTTCTAGGTTAGCAAATGAGGTAGTGTTTACTTGCTTATATAGGGTTTGTAGATGATTTATCGATGAAAGGCCAACCCAAAGAGATTGTAAGACACAATAAAAGATATGAATTTGAAAGCAAAGTTGGAGGACATGTGGGTCTAAGACCATACAAGTCGGTAAAGACGGGATGTACTATTCTGACCAATTTGTATGGCCCTATCGAGGGAAGGAAAGCATGCAAACCAAAGTTTAGGACTTGTTGATTGATGTTTATCTATGGATTTTATGCATCGTGTTCTCAGAATCTGACATGTCAATGTGCAAGGATAAATAAACTAAACACGAGACCTCAAAATGTACTAAATCGGGATGGGGAAGTTGTATTTATTTTAACAAGAGTGCATTGTCAAAACTAGTAGTGTCAAAGAGTGAATTTCCAACTTTGAATGTCTACATTTGCCTCCCGTTAAGTATGAAATGAAATTACATGCTTAAAGGGAAAGATACCTGAGAGTGTAAACACACTTTATCTTTGCTCGAATGTTTGTTTTGCAGAATCCTGTTGTGTTTTGTGTTGGCATGCTCCACGATGAAACTTGCAACATGGAGTGTAGTCAATGTCCATGATAAAGAATTGAACTTTAACTCAAATGTAAAGTGTAACATGAAAGATTTATGTTTGCATAAGAATGAAATGAAAGGGATGTAAATAAGGAATACACCTGTTTGTTTGCGGGGGGAGAAACTCCTGTGTTTTGCTCGTGTTTGAAGATGTTGTATTGTTGAATTTGCTGAACTTTGCTGAAGGATTGGGGGTGATCAGTCCCAATTGTGCCGAGGAGAAACATGAGTGTTAGGTGCATGCAACCCAACACAGTATGCTAAGGAGAGAAGACGAAAAATGAAGTGCCGAAACACTCTGCTAAGGAAGAAGATCAAATATCAAAATTATTTAACAATTCTGATATCTTCCCCTTTGATTGCAAGAGGAAAGGAAAGTCTGCCTACAAAGAACTTAGTTGCTTTGATACTTTCCATAACCCCATGGACCAGACTGCTGTAGACGGATTTAGGCCCAATTTTGTAAATTAGGACACATAGTAGAAAAAAGAATGGATGCTCCCATGCCTTTCCCATGTGCTGCACAACTGAATAGAAACTAAAATGTGCTGAAATGTTGATGGAGAAAGGAGACTCATGCCCCTAAGATCTTTGAAATTGTAGTAGAAATTTAATGCCATAGCGAAGGAGTGAATTACTTCATGCCCCCCTGTACTGTTCTGAATTGAGTGAATTGAGCCTGAAATTGTGCCAAAATCTTGAGAATGTAGCTGGAAACTTGAAATTGTTTGATAAAATCGATGTTTTTGCTCCCTGGGAAAAAATGTATGGTACGGTTTTGAATCTTGCGCATTTTTGTCTGATTTTTAGTGCTCGACTAGATTTCTAAGTACATGTACCGTATTTGTACTTGTATGTTACCTCAAAGTTATGCATGTGTTTGCTGTAAGTGTAGAATATACTTGGATGAATGCCCTCTCTTTTGAGGTATGTGCAAAAACCATGTTGAGCACCCGGCTCAAAAGAAATAGATGCGTGCCCACGCACAAAATGTCTGAGAAGCTGTAGACGATTGTAGAATGTTGGAGAGGTGGCCACCTTTAATAACTTGTACTTGCAAAAATGAAGGTGTTTGCGAATGGTGGTAACAATGGCGCACAAGAAAAATAATAATAGCAATAGATAGAAAACCACAACAGATAACAAGAGTAGTCTAATTGCATGTAAATATTGTAATAGTGCAATCAGATGCAAGAAGTATGCAAACTATGTTACACACAAGATATTAAGCCACAAACATGGGACACCCAAGGTGTCACAGGACAATTAAGGCCTGTAGGCTTGCAAATAAGAGCAAGCAATAGCCAACAAGATAAACATGATACCACAAACATGGGACACCCACGATGTCACAAGGCAATCAAGGCACATAGGCCACAAGAAATGAAAACAAACAAATAGTAATATACACACACAAGCAAGTATGCATGAAACAAGAGTGTCAAGACATGATAAGATGGTATAATAGTGAAGAGATGTGAAATATGTAAAACAAGAGATGTCAACGTTGCACAAGGCTTATGTGCTAGTTGTGTTAGCTCAAAAGATAACGTTTACAAAATATATGTAATCAAGCATAATGAGGAAGTAGAAAGGAGAACTATAATGAAACCATAACACTTGGATGTAGTGTAAAAATAGATACCACTAGATGAATAGGAAGTCTGGGTAAAGGAGCCGACCAACACCTATCATTGTGTACCGCTCTGTGCATGTCCCACATCATGCTCAAAATACCTCTTGAATGCATGTGTGTAAAGACTAAAGAAGCATGCCATTTATTAAACCAAAGTGTCAAACAACATGCATAATTATTGTCATGCAGAATGTTAGCATGAAAAATTAAATTTTTTCGCCATGAAAACTAAGCCCACACTCACAAATCCTTGAACTGGGTAATGTAAACCTGTCCTTTGGCCAATCTTTGACTATGTAAACCCCCATCATGGCCAAGAGGGATGTGCTAAGTAGATTTTTAAAGTGTGTTTCATGTGTAGGTAAGTTGGTGGGGAGCAATTCATGGATTCATTTTGATCCCCTTTGAAGGAACTGCTCCCCAAGGCTTGAAAAGACCTATTTGTAGGACTTTGACACCTAATGAACACCCTTTGGAGATGAACCAAGAAGAGCTAATGCCTCCAAGCAGAGTGTGACTGAGCTATGATATCATCAAAGGTAGTTTAGAGAAGATTTGCAAGGAGAAACATGGTTTAGGAGCAAACTATGCAACACTGGGCTACTTACGGCACAGTGGAGGGAAATGAAAGGAATTAAAAATCTAGTGAGCTTATTATGAATGGTTCAAGAGCCTCGGGTAATTTTTTGAAGTAATCAATCAATAATTGGAAAGCTAAGGAGGCCTACTTCACATTACAAAAGGTTTCGGGAGATTCTAGTGTCTGGATTTTGAGATATTGGCCCGATAGTGCACATGAAGATCCCCGATCCTGGTGGAGATTTGAATGAGCATTCTTGGAGTTCTATAAAGAGTTGAGACCTGATTCAAAGCCCAAGATGACCTATTTCAATGCCCTCTTTACTCAAAATGTGATGGTGGTCCTTTTCATCATCATTGTTTTCAGTGGCAGTCACTTTCATCGGTGCACAAGCTTTTGAGTAGAATCATAAAATTCAAATTGCTGGCAAAATTGGCTCCTGAAACCTATGGGAATGATCTCAGCAAACCTTTTGGAGTCTAAAATGATATAAGGTTTTCCTAGTTAACTCTCAGGGATACTCCCGGGGCGAAGAATCACTCTCCTACATCTATTTTTGGCAGTTGTTGGTGAAGGCAGGCTTTCACCTAAAAGCATCTATGTCAAAAAATTTTGACCCCATTTGTTGCACCTTGGATGCACTTTTGCACCTTTGCACTTGGTGTAAAGGTGCAATGAGTGCAAAAAAGTGCGACCCCAAGGGAGTAGTCCTCTTTCGTCACTTAAAACACCTCTTTGGGTGTTAGGCTCAAGTTATGCACTCACCAAGTTAAATGGCCCCCTTCCCATGATAAGCATGACCCATGGCACATTTTTCAAGGCCTGTTGCACCTTTGCACCATTGCACCTCATGCTAAATGTGGTAAGGTGCAAGGGAGGTTCCCAAACCCATTTAGTAAGTGCTAACTCATCCTTAACCCGGGTTAAGAAGAAGGTGTGAAAGTGAAGTCGAAGGTGAGTTTGCTCAACCAGAGTTAACTTCCAAATATTCAAGTCTTCTTAGCCATTTTTGGAACTAATTTTGGAATCTCTTTTCTCTCCATTGCTGGTGTAACTAGGCCATGCCAAATTTAGAAACCCCATGCTCAGAACACATTTTTGCTCATATCTCACAAACCCTTGCTCTATTTTCCATGAGATTCGAACTGAAGCATTCCCTACATGAATGCCTTTGGGGTGAATGTTTGAATGACCTCATTGATGCCCTCATCCACTTTTTATGGTCATCTGAAATTTGCAGCCATGAAAAACTTCCTACTTAGATATCCGGAGTTGCAGAGAGCCAAACGATCTAAAAATCGGAGCATGAGATCCTAAAAAAATCAGCTTTCCAATGAGCCCCTTTCTTGCCTTGTGAAAATGAGTAGAATTAAAGTTACGAATGATTGTTCTTTTTCAACATTCTTCCTTGTTAGACAAAGAACGCACAAACCTGCAAGTTTCCTTTTTGAATTAGTGAAGATCTAGACGAGAAAAACCCTTGAAAATTGGAGCTAAGCATCTTGGTGAGAAGTAGAATTTTTGGAGACCTTTTTCGGTCCAATCTAACACCCTGTGGCCAATGTCTATTTTTAGTAAGTCCTCATTCAAGACACTAAGGGTGGTAGGTCCGAAGGACGAATGAATTCGCGACAGTCAGTTCATTCCCTAGGAGGAGAAGTGCTCAAAAGTGACAATTCGGTGAAATTGCCAAAACTAGTCACCCATGAATAACTTACTAAAAATAGTAAGTGTCTAGAAAAGGCTCAAAATGGTCATGGTTGTTCATCCTCCATTCATCACTAATTTCAACCTTCACAAAGGTCAAAATCATGCTTTCAAAAGTGGTATTGTGTCTCAAGTAGGAGAGAACCTTCTCAGTTCGCAATTTTGGCCACAGTGGAGCATTCTGGTCTTAGTATGTTTCTCACTTTGTCGGATGAGTTGATCAAAATCTTGTGGCATGCTCCATCAAATCTATCACCTTCCTTCATCACATGGTTGAGGTATTTTTCACGGGATCTCATTGGCAACTCTGTAATCAGGAGGATTTGGTCTCATGTCTCATTCATCATCAATGCTTCCACGGTGACAGAATCATGATCGTGCTTGTGTAAGAAAGAATGCACCAATTTCTCCCATATGAATGATTGATCACACAAATGTGGCAGGGTCTTGAGGATCGGAAGGATTTTCTTAATGAGGGTAGTCATCCTCCATTGTTGTTAGTGGTATACTTCTCAAGTGCTCATCACTCCTCTTCTTGGTGTGTCTAAGCAGTGTTGCAAAGGTTCATCGTTTCAAGAATTTTCAAAGGGATCAAAGTGTTCAAAGATCTTCATTGGAGTTCTTCGTCAATGCATCACAGTGGAGGGTTATCATGGGTGAATTTGTCATCTTCAACCTCTTCGGAGCATATTTTCATCTAGGGTAGAGGCATCTTCATCCATGATTTGGAGCATTCCTTCCTCTCCTCTCTCATTCTTTCTCCTCTTCTTTTCTCCTCCTAATTCCTCATTGTACATGATCATGATGTTTTGTCCTATTCATTTAAGTGACAATGTGAATATTTCCCTTTTGATTTATAAAAGGGGACTTATTTTCTCACATCATAGGAAGGACATGAAAAGTCACATATTGAATGGGATATGAAAAGTCATGTGGGGGGTAGATGAAGAGATAGATTGTAAAGCTATAAAAGGAGATGATTTCATTGTAAAGGGATGGTTATTGTTGTTTAGTAGCTCCCATATTCTCTCTTGGAACAAGTGATCAAATTCTTCTATTCCTTGTCTACAAAATTTCTATCTCCATCTCAACTTCATTCTATGAGCAATTGTAATTGTGCAATATCATGCAAGCAAACTTTGTTTTGGTTGTATCTTGTTCCTCTTATCTTGCCATAGTTTCTTCTCATTAAATGCATGGAACTACCCTTGATTTTATATTGGCAAACTCTGCATGTGCTATTTGCAATATAAAATCCCTTCTCATACTTTCTCTCCTCACTTTTCTCCCTCACAATTCCTCTCTTGTGTTCCACACAAGCACTTTGCCACATGTATAGGGAACTATTCCTGTGTGATCTCTGGTCGTAAGGGCACCCCTACAATTAGAGTAGTGTATATATGTTTCCTTCTTTTCAATAAATAGAGCTGCCCCATTCAAGCATAGGCACCTAGTTCCAGAGCGTTGTTGAAATCCCCCAATTTGCCCACCCGACAAATTATTTCGCCGACAATAATGTAAAGTGCTAACAACTCAAGCGAAGTGTACATGTCCTGATTTTGTATTTTTTGCAAATATAGGAATATTTTTTGTATTTTCAAGTGCTTAGCTATGTACACGAAAGAGAGGTAGCATCGTGCTACCAAATGTTTGAAGGAGGATGTAAGTTGGTGAAAGGTATAGGCCAACGTCAAAGTATCATGTCACGAAAATAGGTGTTGGCGGTAAAACATGGAACCATAAAGAACTAGGTAGGATAGTAGTAGAACAAGTAGCTAGGGTATGTGGGTTGATAAAAAGGTCATGTCTTGTGTCAAAGGCGGATGAGATATGAGTAGCAATAGGAGCAAGAGGGGTATGGAGGAATGCATGAGAGGTATGATGTAATAAGTGAATATCCCTAGGTGGTATTGGGGTGCCATAAAGTAACTGCATAGTATCCGAAGAATCAAAGTGACCTTGTTGTAATTGGGAGATGTAATCATGTAAAGCCGTAACAAGGGTATTATAGGTGCATAAATCAACGTGTTGGAAAGCACTCATAAAGATAGGGTGTAAGAATGTGTTGCATGTTTTGAGATCTATAGTAGAAGCCGTAAAAGGATGTGTAGTTATAGGAGGCACAAGTGGCACAGTGGGACATGTGGGTTGAGTATCAATTGCAAGGAAAAAGAGGTGTATGATTGTTGGATGTGTATCGAGCACTATTCCAAGTAATTGACTTGAGGGCCATGGTCATGATGACATTTTGAAATGGGAGATGAGATGCCCCCAACATCACGGGTATAATATAAACAGGTATGGGAGGCAAAGTACGAGGACCACTCATGTCCCTTTTTGAAGGCTGATTTTCGAAGACCTTAACCCATTCTTCTCCCGTGGGTCTAAGGAGGAAAGCAAGGGGAAGATCTGAATTATATTTTTATTGTTGTTTAGGTAGTTATTTTATTTATTATCATGTATCCTATTGGGAAGCCTAGTGCTCCAATAGAGGACTTAAGTAGTTAGGAAATAAAGGTATTATGAGCATGTAGGCTCCAAATACCATTTGAATATTTAAAAGCACTTACCTTAAGGGGTCGGCCATCATTTTTATAGTGTAAAACACTCCTTGTGGTTATATAAGGAGGTCGCTTGAGCATTATTGAATTATGCTTTTTGGCGAATTTCATATCTTGGTGAAAGATTGCTAGTGAAGCACCTTTTCCATCTCTCTCAAGGACGAAAACCCTTGATTGAGACCCTCCCAAGGACAAAAACCCTGTTGGAGAAGTTGTGTGGACGAAAACCCTTCCATAAGGATTTATGTTGGCTCTCTACTCTTGCATTGTTGGTTCTAACTGATTTATGCCCTAAGTGGAGCGACTTGCTTGGGAGTAATTTGGGTGATGTTGATGATTTTTAAGTGATTGAATTATTGATTGAATTCCCCATAATTTATAAAGGTGAAATATTCCATTGTTGAGTGTATTTGAGTGGTATTTTCAGTTTTTGGAAATTGTTTTTTAAATTTGTACTGGATGGTTGCGTGATAAAAATAAAAATAGCACTTGTGGGATCCTAGAAATCAATTTTCTCGCATTTATTGATTGCTGTGATTTATTATAAATTTTGAGCATAAGTTTGAGTGAAGATTTTGCCTAGAAAAGTGTGTTTGACTTCTCCTAAGAGGTTGCCACCCTAGGAGCAAAGTTGGCAGCGTTGGAGGGTTCCAAAGTATTTTCAGTCATCTACAATCTGCCCTAGTTCTGATTTCAGTTTTTGGTCATTTCCCGAAGTCCCCCAAAAGGACATTACAGAGCACCATCCTCCCCTGTGAAGTATGGCACATTACAGTGGTATGGTACTCAGAAGGGAATCCTCCCAGAAAACCGTGAAGAGGGAAGAAAAATTGGAGATGATCATGAAGACACAAGAAGGAATAGTGGATGCATTGGATAGGCTTTCCCTAGCCATCCAAAACATGCAGGGTAGTGGTTCGGCCAAGGGGGAAGAGGTTTCCTACAACCCTCGTGAATCAAAGAAGGAAAAAATTTCTTTTGCAAGGCCCTACAAACCCCAGTTCGTGACCAAAGAGGCAATCGCTCCACATGGGAGCCCTAGACAAGCTCATGACTACACCATATGGCTTGAAGAGTACCAAGCAATGCCGGATGAGTTTCGGGAGGCAATGTCTCTCATGGATTTCATCAAATTAAGGACGGAAGAAAGACATTATCGGCAAAGAACCCTAGCGCCAAAGGAAGAAGTACAACATGCCAAGAAGAAGAATGTTTCAGCCCTAGGGAGAAGAGGTCCTTCCATCGGGATGAAGGAAGTTAAGGAGCATGCCACCCAAGGTAAAAATCCTTTTGTGCTTAATGATGAATTGTTGGCATCTAATGGTTGCATAAAACTAACAGTTGTCAATGAAGAGCCCTTGATAGAAAAGGGTATACTTTTGAAGGAACCAAATGTTGAAATTAGACAGGAGAAGGAATTCATATATGCAAGCGCGGAGGATGTAATGGAAACTCAAAGAATTGTGAGTGGTGGCGAAGAAGAGCTAGGGCTGCTAGATTGATAGCCGCTCAAGGGAAACAACACTTACAAGAGTATAGGGCAAAGAACTCTTCATTATTGACAAGGAAAAAGGAAGTAACCATGAAACATGAGGCAAGGGAAAAGGAAGGGTCTGTTGAGGAAAAGAAATTGAGAGTTGAATTCAAATTTCAAGGTGAAATTAATAATAATTCAGCTTGTTGGTCTGTCCCAAACAACCGCCACCAAGGAGCCAATCAATGGAGATATCGACAAAGAACAACCCCCATTTTGTCATCATCCAAAAAAAGGTAAAAGTCCTTTGTTGTTCTATGATAATTTATTGGATTCTAATGGTTACACAGGACAGTCACATAATGGAGTCAAATCCGATTTACCAGGGGCATATGAGGATGATATTTATGCATGAGATAAGGGCACCATTAGATTATTTTCTGAGTGTTGTTCCTAACTCAGAAATTCTGAGTCAAAAGAGTGTCAAAGGCAGCCCATGGTATGAGAATCTCAGTTTTGTTGCTTGTTGATATGACATTGTTGGTATGTTGCCCTCACACACAGCTGGTTGGGGAAGGTGATCAAATTTCATGCTTGTTATGTCCTCCTATATCACCGCTGATTGGACATCATTATGCACCTCATACTCCACGAAATAATGAGGTAAGAAGTGTTTCTTGTTGTATGGATTCTTGGACTCAAATTCAAAATTGTTTCCGCATGAGGAATATAGGTGCTATGTTGAGTTGGGAAGAATATCTATTTCAAAATCAATGAGGGACATTTTATCAAGGGCATCAAAGATGATGAAGTCTGATTTTTCCATTTCATATGTGGTTAACCCATGATTCCATGAATATGGAAGAGCTAGAGAGAATATGGTGGAAGGGCAACACCCTTACTCTAATGTGTGGCACACTTACTTATCATCCATTCAGGGTGAAGGGTTTTCTTCATAACCAAGGGGTCACTAGGCTTGTAGAGAGTGGCACCACCATACCTTGCACAAAGAAAATGGGACAGCTATCACTTCTCCTAGGAAAATATGAGGTATGTGATGAATTTTTTGTGATTAAGTTAGCTAATGATGAAGTAGTTCTTGGAGTTCAATGGCTGCAATCTTTGGGGGAATTCACCCTCAATTATCATGATAGAGAACTGAAATTCTATGACAAAGACAAAGAAATCAGAATTCAAGGTATAAAGGATGAAGGGAGTACAATGGCAAATGCTTGGAAATCACATTGTGGTTTGCTTTCTCACATAACAGCTGATTGGAAAAATATTATCACAGCTGAGTATGTCAAAAATCAGTTTGCTAGTAACATCATGGAAGGAGTTTGCAAGAAGGAACAACATAGGACAGTTGTTTTGGGGCAGCAAGTAAGGCACTTGCAATCAGAAAATCCTCCACAACGAAGGTTACTCACACTTGGTAAGAATGTTTATTACTATAAAGTGAATTCCGAAGAGCTTTGGGTTGTAAGTCATCCTTCTAACATGAATAAGATGAGTTTGGAAAATGTGGGTCATGAACCCCAAATCATTATGGGAGTTATTTTAGATCTTGTGGCTATTATTTCCAGTTGGTTCCACATTCTATTTGCAGCCACCAAGTGGATTTTGATCACAAGGAAGTGGTGCTCTTCTTCTAGTGACATTGACAAGGTAAGGGTAACTCTCACAAGATGTTTGCTGGCTACTACAATTATGAACTTGCAATGCTACAACCGAGATGAGGTGTTTTTCCCAATCTCATTTGTTGGGTTGTGGATATCTTCTTGGGGAAGCAATAGAGGGGCAGATTTGAAGACATTCTTTTTATGTGAAATGGTGGGTAAGAGGGTTCACTCATTGAGAACAATTAAGGCCAATGTTCCAACATATTTGGTATTGTTTGGGACGAAATTCCAGGCAAGGTATGGCTGTTATACTTACATACCAGCACTCATAAGTTCTGATCCGAGCCAAATTTTGAAAAGATTAGTTTGGGGCAGCTTGGAAGCATCTTTTGGAGGCCAAGGTAATCATTATGACAGCTGTTGCATTTTTGTTTTATACGTTGTCTGCAACAATTTCAGCTCCCTATCCATTCTTTTGACAATTAGAGAGGAGTATCCAACCATGAGGTTGAAGGGTTTGCAATCTACTATCATTGTTGATGTGTTTTCAACTATTATAAGAAGGATCCCAGCCACTATCCTTCTGATTTTAGGGAACAAAATACATGGTTACAACTGTGTTTGGGACAACAAGAGGGAAATTGTGAACAACCAATGTTTGGACAATATTTATGAGGCCTTGGCAAGCAAAGTAGAAGAATCAGACATCATTTCCACAAAGTAAGAGTGGATGAAGAAGGGGACACATTTTTTCTTTGACGAGTTTGCTTCATGTGCAAGTATATCAAAGGAGGAGCAGCTGAGATTTATTTGGGATCCTAGTACTTGTAATTGCTTGGGGACAAGCAATCTTGGGAAGGGGGGACTGTCATGTCCCTTTTTGAAGGTTGATTTTTGAAGACCTTAACCCATTCTTCTCCCCGTGGGTCTAAGGAAGAAAGCAAGGGGAAGATCTGGATTATATTTTTATTGTTGTTTAGGTAGTTATTTTATTTATTATCATGTATCCTATTGGGAAGCCTAGCGCTCCAATAGAAGGACTTAAGTAGTTAGGAAATAAAGGTATTATGAGCATGTAGGCTCCAAATACCATTAAATATTTAAAAGCACTTACCTTAAGGGGTCGGCCATCATTTTTATATTGTAAAGCACTCCTTGTGGTTATATAAGGAGGTCGCTTGGCCATTATTGAATTATGTTTTGGTGAATTTTCATATCTTGGTTAAGGATTGTTTGTGAAGCACCTTTCCATCTCTCTCAAGGACGAAAACCCTTGATTGAGACCCTCCCAAGGACGAAAACCCTTGTGGAGAAGTTGGTGTGGACGAAACCCCACACTTCATTTGGTTCTCTACTCTTCATTGTTGGTTCTAACTGATTTATGCCCTAAGCGATTTGCTTGGGAGAGGAGCGACCCACTTGGGTGATGTGGCTTTTTATGTGATGAAATTGGCATGATTGGATTCTTGTTTTCCATATTTTCTAAAGGTGAAATCTTCCATTTCTATCAATTGTTGATTTTGAGTGGTATTTTACAGTTCTGGAAATTATTATTTAAATCTGCAGTGAGGGTTCCATGATTAATTATTTTTAACACTTGTGGGCTCTAAAAATCAGTTTTCTTGCATTTATTGATTGAAGGTTATTTATTATAAATTTGAGCATAAGCTTTCCTAAAGGTTTGGGTGAGATTTGTGCCACCTAGAAAAGTGTGTTTGACTTCTCCTAAGGAAATCACTGCCCTAGGAGCAAAGTGTAAGCGTGTAGAGGGTTACAAAGTGAATTTTCAGTCATCTACAATCTGCCCTAGTTCTGATTTTTAAGTTACATCTCAGTTTTTGGTCATTACCTGAGTCCCCCTAAAAAGGGACATTACAAATTGTTAATGGATGCTTGTCGTTGAAGATCATATAATTTGAAGGGGGAAGGGTCCCATTTGTAAATATAAGTAGAGCCTTGATGAGAAAATGTAAGACCATTAGATGCTATGGTTAGATTGGAAGTATGTAACCATGGGTTCCCAAGGAGGATATTATAGGTAGAATCATCAAGGACAACATAACATATTGTGTCAAAATTCTTGGGACCTATAGTGATTGGTATAGTGATAGAAACAAATACTTGGCGAGGAATGTTGGTATAGTTGTGAATATTGTGAGGAATTGGTGAAAGGTCTTAACCAAAAAAAAAGTCTAAAGCATTAACCAAAAAGAGGCCACAAACTTTGATATTTGATGATGAGTCAAGACAAACACACTTGACCAAAGTCTCGCGCAAAAAAACTTGAATATAGGTGGGAGGGCGGGTGGTAGCCGGTGGTGGAGTAGCGATAGACTATCACTAAAAGCGATGGAAACGGCCTTGTGGAGAATAGCTTGAACATGCTTAATGGGTGTGTTGGATGAATCTCCTTACTTGAAGCAACATCTCCTTACAAAGGGGGTTGTTCTGTTTGATATATTCAAGGAATGATATGGTGTGATCAGGTGAGGAAGCCATTATGGTAGTAAAAAAAAACAATCAAGCCACAAAGAAGAAGCATATTATAAGATACAACATATGAAACATGAAGGTATTAGGGGAGATGTGCAAGATTGAGGCACGAATAAGGTTCACCAAAATATTTACAGCCGTATATAGATAGGGCCCCCCACCCTGAACTATCTTATAGTTCTAGAGAGGGGGGTCCTCGATTGAAGCATCTCCCGTTGACCCCATATATCTCCCTCGACCCCCAAAGATAAATAGGAACATAGTTCCTATAAAGGAAACCTAGGGACCATATTCTTCTTCGCCAATATTAGTTCTAGCCAAGTCCCGTACAAATTCGAGAACATATTCAACAAAATTTTGAGCTCCGGTTGGAACGATTTGTGGATCTCGAATAGCTATAGTAGCTGAACTTAATAAGATAGCAATTACAATCTAGGATATGGTGCATAAATGCCCTATATATCTATCTTAGCAGCACAATCACTTCACCATAGCGGCACAATCACTTAACCGTTCGACACAATCAAGAGCGATCAACTAGATAGGGGGCCTCTCCCAGCTATATATATCTATATTCAATAGAGTAGGCCGTCGCCATATAGATATGATATGATATGATATATAGAGAGGGTGGGGGTGTTGATTGTAACTGTATAGAATCTCCACAGGGCCCTTGATCAACCAGCCAACCTAATTCAATGAACTAAACCTAGTAAAGGTGTAAAGGCCCTAGCCCCGACTCTCCTAATCTAGTGGCTTTGGCCCTCAGATATATATAGATAGGGCCAACGACTCTCCACGTTGAACCCACGACCCTCGACCATCTATCCATTTAGAATTGATTTACATCTACCGTTCTGCATGTGACGAATTGAACCCACGACCATCTATCCATTATCATTAGGCATAAAGACCCTTGCTCAAACCGACACACCATTGAATTGAGACTGATGAGTATGTAACTCGTGATAATTCCCCCCGGTATTTGGTTGGATTGATTCTGGGGAACACTCGACCACGACCACTATAGGCGGTAGGTGGGGCCCTCCCCAGAGTTCTATATTCAATGAATCATGAGGATTGAATCTTAAGCCTGAGAATAATCGGCACTAATGAAACTACCAAAAGGAAGCAAATAATCGGCACTACACTCTACACTAGAGTATCACATACGCATGGCCGGGGTACCCTATAGTTAGATACGACGACCTTTATCTAGAACTATAAGATAAGATAGTTCAGGGAGGGGGAGGGGGCTCGCCTCTAACTAGATATATCCGCTGCAAGATATAACTCTAGGCCGCCTCTATCTATATATGGGGCCCCTCCCCTAGAAATTGATAGGCCCAACCAACGAATGCCCTATCTATATATGGTGAATTCCCGGGGCCAGGGTCGAGATCAAAAAATCCCGACTCAACCCTTATATCGGATTAAGCCCATTCATTCCCCTCTAACCCATATATAGGGGGGCCAAATGGATGAATAGTTCCCAATCCGATCTAGTTGGGTTCAATGTCTAGTTCGTATTCACTCCCAACTCGATATATACAACTGTTTGAGGTAAGGAGCCCTATAGTTCTATGGGGGGCAAATTCTAACTATATATAACTTATGCCCATATATAGATAGGGCCCATAGTTCAAATAGGGGCCCGACGACCTATGCCTACTCTATATAGGTATAGATGGGCCCCTATCTATGGGATATACACACACACACAGAGGGCGTCAAATCTATACTATATGGGCCAAGGGAGAGGGACTCTACTATCCTGATGGCCTATCCTATCTATCTTCTATATAGAGTCAACACTCCCCTGACTGATTTCTACATTGCAAGGGGAGGCAACTATATATGGGCGTAGCTCTATTTAAAGTCTCGTCTCTCTCTATCTCTCTCTATATCACTGTCTCTAGTTCTAGATCTCACTCTGTATCTCTCTCTATATCTCGACTATCTAGTTCTAGTTCTCTATCTAGTTCTCTCTCTAGTTCTCTATCTAGCTCAAACTCTTCACTCTCACTCTAGAAACGATAGGTAGAGGGAAGAGCGCTTGAATGACTCCCCTCTCCCTTTCTTTCGCGGGGAAGGGCCTTCCTGTAAGGCACCCTCACTATAGAGAGATATGACGATGGCCTACTAGTTCTATATGACCAGTTTACTCGGAGGGCCCATAGTGAGCCCACCTTGAACTATAGATATGGCGACCGACCCAAGGTACTAACTAGACTATTATGCTCGGGAGGCTATACCCGGGGAGGTCCGGGGAGAGGCCCCGGGCCACTATCTTCTCTATGGTCAGCACTCGACCCCCCCCCTCACTCTTTATGGCTAGATGGGGGAGAGGAGAATGATAGATCTATAGATCTATAGTTGGCACTTGGTTGAGAGCTCGATCTCTTTACATGCCCACCTTATCTATAGGTTGTGAGTCCCCATCTAGCACTATGGCGATAGATTCGTTCCAGGGCAGAACGAAGGTGTGTATATATATATTTATATATATTCATTAGCTCATGGAACTATAGCCGCCCCCCATATACCCAACCGGTCCCCTACGTACAGAATCTACTAGTGGCCCTATAGTTCTATTCGACATATTCTGCTAGTCGGTTCAGGATCTAGTCCAAAAGGTTCAGGATTGGGAGCAATTGGACTAGACCCAGACGAGAAGAATAGGGTAGGATCATACTAATCTGCTTGACTATAGACTCTATATAGCACCAACACACCCCTATATATAGATATGACAGATCAGACTCCACCAGAGAGATTGGTGAGATTAGATGGGGATGCATTGGTGGACACACTCTACCACGACACACTCTACCACACACACACTCTACCGACACACTCTACTCTACCCCAACACACTCTACCGGTTCTCTCCTTTATCTAGGGTGTCAAGATATATCTATTCTTTATATGGCCCCTATCTATATATATGCTCTTCCTCTCGAGCTATGGATAAATATGGGCTTCATTACCCCCATGGGGGGGATATAACATGATGGGATTGATGAGCATCACATGATGGGACGTCACAATATATATAGCCCAACTAGTGATGGGACCACTCTAATGACATAACATACTATTGATGGGACGTAACATGATGGAAACCACTTTGACTAGTGATGGGACCACTCCCACTCTAATGATTCTATTCTGCCATATCTATATAGAGGGGGGGACAATTCTCTATATAGGCCACTCATCTCTACCACTGCCATATTTATATAGAGGGGGAACAATTCTCTATATAGGCCACTCATATGGACCACTGCCATATCTATATAGAGGGGGGGCTACTACCACTAGGACCACTACCACTGCCGTATATATAGATAGGGGGACCACTCCCAGTTATATATAGTAGACTATTGCCATATCTATATAAAGGGGGGGGCACTTCTCTATATAGGCAGATATAATACATGGCCACTGCATGATGGGAGTACTACCACTCCCATATCTATAGATAGGGGGCCATGACCACCCTATCTATAGATATGGGTGCCCGGATTGTTCAACCCCCCCTATATAGAGATGGGATCCCTAGATAGATAGATAGCTCCCCCTGTCTATATGACTATGATATCTAGAAACATTGTATCTATCCCCTGACCAACAACATAGAATGAGATAATCAATCAATCGATATAGGATTTGATCACTATATTGATGAACCGATAGGGATCCCAGTCGTGTTCTATTCGTGCTTGGGCCATATCCATCTGGACCCCTATCCCCACTCTCCATTTCTATTTAGGGCTATCTAGAATCGAATAATCAACCTGACTGCCTATAGCTCTATTTGACTAAAGGTGAACTAGAAGGGTTCGGGTGCCCCAAAGATATAGTACACGACTATATCTCCGGGACGATATCTCTATCCAATCAATGGTATTATATCTCATCTTCAGATCCACTTACCGATCTCAAACTAACATTCACCCCTCTCTACTCTATATTACATCCAGGGGTGGCGGGGGGGGGGCGGGGGGGCGCGCAGAGGCTTCAGTGGATGGGCCATAGATCGATCTCCTCAATCCAATCCTCTATCCCCCAATTCCAGCACTTGCTGTTCATCACGACCCTCTATCTAGAATAGAATTGGCTATCGCCTATTGGGTCCATCTAGAATCAGGCCCTTCCCTGTAGTGAGCCAGGTATAAGTGGAGAATCCGCTAATAATAGATAGTGCCCGCCGCATATAACATATTACCAACTAAATAATTGATTAAAAAATTTGAAGTTGAATCTTAATCTCCACCGTAACTATTGAAATTATTTGAAGTTGAATCTTAATTGGTTTTTAGTGAAATAAGTACACTAAAGGATGTAAAGGTTAGCAATAGGTGGATATTCTGTTTAATTAACTTCCAACATTAATTCCTACAATCAAAATTACACTTTTATACTAGTAATTGATATGCTAAACAAGATATGAACTCGTAAATACAAAAGAATTAGTGCACTTAACTATTTATAGATGATTTTGGAAAATTTTGGGAGGATGCACTGCAGGAACATGGAGATTTGAACTTGCTTAAGCTTTGTTTTGGAAACTGTCACGTAAAATCAACTTGGGGAAGGACTGTACAACTCTATCCGGGTTGTATAGTACGGGCATTATCCCTTTTGTACATTCTTGGACTTGCTTAGATTTGGACTCTATAACTTTAGCACACTGTTGGTTGTCTGAAACTCTTTGTTGCTATTAAGCCCTAGTTTACGATCATCATGCGAAGCTCTCTAAATATTCTGATCATCATCTCAAACCCTAGACATGGATGAGAAGTCCTGCAAAACAAACATTAGTTGGGTTGTGGGCACCATTGTGCATTATCGGCGTTGACATTACTCTGAAGAGGCCTCAAATCACATGTCGTTCTCCACCTAACGTGTGATATCTAAACGAATGCAACTAAGTTTGACAACCATCTTTGACCATGCTTGAATTGAGTTTGCTATTGCTAAGATACTTGGTGAAGGGATGCTTGAGTGTTTGTAGATGAGAGAGATTGCTGCCTTGACCTAGTAAGGAGCTTCAAATCTGTAGAGATTGCTGCCCTAATGACTATAAATGTGCTATTGCGAGATTTAGGGAGCCTTGGGTGCCTTTTGTAATTGTTGAAAGTGAGTGTATCAATGTAGTGCATAGGATTTATAGGTTAATAAATGAAGTAGTGTTTACTTGCTTATATAGGGTTTCGTAAATGATTTATTGATGAAAGGCCGAAGCAGAGAGAATATAATACCCAACAAAAGATATGAATTTGAAAGTAGAGTTGTAGGACATGTCGGTCCAAGATCGTGCAAGTCGGCCAGAATCGGATATACTATTCTTGCCAATTTGTACGGCCCTGCATAGGTAACGAAAACATGCAAACTAAAGTTTGGGACTTGTTGCTTGATGTTTGTCTATGGATTTTATGCATCGTGTTCTTAGAATTTGACAACATGTCAGAGTGCAAGGATAAACAAGCTAAACATGAGACCTTGGAGTGCACTAAGTGGGAATGGGAAAGTTTTTTTATCTTAGGAAGAATTCACTGTCAAAACTAGCATTGTCAAGAGTGAATTGCCAAATTTGAGTGTCTACACCGAACAAAACAATTATGTGCATGTTGGGGGTTGCACAAAAGGCTTGCTCAATGTTGTTTTGAAGGATGTGTGCACAAAAATATATGTGCATAGGGAAGGCTATGCACATGGATGGTATTTGGTTGCACTGTTTTGAGTTGTATTGGATGGCTATGTACTGGAAGGTTGCAAAGTGGTCCAGACTGACTGGCTACATTGTGTGGTGCTGCAAGCAGCTGCACAACACGATATTGCAAAGCTTATCTACCCTATGGCTTTATTCTACACTTGTTAGACTGCTTTTGTTGACTGAAGGTGTGCAAGCAACATCTTGATAATGCTCTAAGATGGAGTTGTTAAGTAGCAATTCTGTAATGATTACTTTGTTCAACAGTAGGTGAGGTTTTGCGAATTCCCCCGTTGCGTGGATATTGCGAAGTGAGGTGCTGATAAATAGGCATGCTCCCTTGTTAAAGAGTGGTCTAACTTCAAAATTGTAAGATTGTGAATATATAGACATTGTATGATAAGTTAATAATTTTGAAGTGGGTTATTGTATTGTAAACAATTCAATCAATACTATTGAACAAAGGTTACTGTGCTGGTTTTTTTTACCCAAAAGGGCTTTCCTAGGTGAAATCCTTGTGTGTGCGTGTCATTCTTGTATTGGCATGATATTCCATTTTATAGCATACCTCCTCTCTGTGTTCAGTATATTTCGCACGTGTGTCTTGATCCTAATAAGTGGGGCCGGTCTTATTCCAATTTTTGTGGTTCTTTCCCCAAAAAAATGCCATTTATATTGTGCTGAAGTTATCCAGAAAGTTGTAACATTATGAAGATAAACAATTTTAAGGCTGTGCACACAAAATGGGTTGCATGTACTACTCATTTCTACCCTACATGTTTTTGGTTGATGTAAGGTTTCCTGTAACTCTTGGATGCTTATGCAGCATACATCCGAGGTAGGAAAATTGTGAGCTCCTGCTCACAAAGGTAGGGTGATTGATAAAACCCCTCTTGGCCAATTTTTTTGGCCACAATGTCCCCTTCTTGTTAGGTACCTCAAAAGATTTTCACTTTGTTCCTTTTTCCTTTTCCAGCAACATGTTGAACCATAAGCCGTTTGTGTTTCTCTTTCCCTTGCTGATGGCTTGGGTGTGGTCCATACACTTCCTCCAATATGCTCTCTCTCATTTTTTCATCCTTTTCTGGGCTTTGACCACATCTATCCATTCACCACCACCAAGTATATTCAACACCAGTATTTCTCCAACCCTCATGGGCTATGAATGGACCACCTTCTCCTAAGCTCATCATCTCTCTCATCTTCAAAAATCCTCCTGCAGAAGCATGCAATTCATTCGTTCCTTCTTTTATACTTTTCCCTGTTTACTTCTACATCCACTTCCCATACTTGACCTCCAAAGAACCATTCATTAGATTTCTCGTTCACAACAGTCTCCTCTTCTTGAGTGGTATGTTCAGCCACAACTGCAACAAAATCATCACACCAAGAATTCCGAGAAACTAACAACTCTTTCAAGTGGGCCTCTATTGCAACATCACTGCTTTGCAACTTCCCTTTGCTGACTCTTCTCTTTGCATGTTTTCAACCTCTCTTTGTTCCTCAACTCCTGCTCTAAACTTATCATATGTAGCATCATGGGAATTAGACAGTGTCATCTGCTGCAAAACTACTCTTTTCTTTATTCAATGCTCCCTCTAAATCAGCATTAGGTGTGTTCAATCACACTTCATTCACCTCGATCAACAACATCAACACTATCTCATTATCTTCTTCTTTACTCTTTTTGTCTTCATCTTCTTCACCTCAGCAGTGGGTCAATTCCTATTTCGTTTCTTCATCCTCTTTGGCATCACAAGCTTGCAACATGCAAATAAGCTTGCACTCTCATTGCCCATATGAAAACAAGGCAACCTTTGATTCATGCAAGTCCCTTCTTCAACTTCTATGTGGGCTGTGATCCCATACTTTGTGCATCACTCATTATTCTTGGTAGAAACATATCCACCATCCCCAACTCATACTTTGCCTTTATGTCACACTGGTGGCATTCTTCCTCTTTGGGCTGCTCACAACCTTCTTTCTCTTTGTTGTTCCATATAACAAAATGTGGTTACTCACAACAAAACTCATCTTGCACACTCTTCTTATTTCTTGCCATACACTCATTTATGTGCAACCAAATCATCATTCAAACTATCACGGGATTTGGCATCTTCCGTCTCCTTCAGTGTTACCTCATTTGTCTCCCCACATTTTTTTTAAAAAACCCATAGTACAATGCCATACAAAAAGGACCTATGGAAACAAAATGGCCCATAAAGGAACTAGGGAAAGACTTGATAAAAAATCTTGGCCAAGACAGAAGCCCAAAGAGAACCGGCACAAAAAGTCTTCAAATACATTTTTTTGTAAGACAATACAAGATTATGATAGAGGATCCAATAAAAAAGGAAAAAACCACCAAAACATAGAACCAGTCAGCCTGAAGTCAAGCTAACATTTCTCCTTCTTCCTGCTTCTAATTCTGGAGCTAGATCCTAGTTTCTGTAATGTCCTTGGTCTTTAGATTCCCTTGGTTGTCACCCTCCTTGGTAACCGTGACCTCTTCCTCCTCATCTGAGTTGCTAAGGACCAAGACACATCCTTTTTCTGGGAGAGCCACTATTATGAAGTCTGGAGACCTAGTCCTGGATGAATGGACACCCTTTGTTCCTGCATAATGAAGTTTTGACTTTGAGGCCATTAATTATTTTGTCCTGAATGGTCACTTTCCTTGACACTCTTGCATTTCTTGCACCAAATATTTAGTGACTTTGAGCAGGGTGTATCGATATAGACTTCCATGCTAGCCGACCAAGCCTCCATGTTGATGTCCCTGGTTTTCACATTGAAAGTACTCTTCCCCTTGGAAGACTCCCATTTTCAAATTGGAAAGGACCTTTGCCACCTCACCTTCTTTGTTACCCAAATATTTTCTCTCTTCTTCATATTTTTCATTCTAACTGCCAGGGTTTCATCATCAGAGTTTGTGGCTTGGGGCTAGGGAGGGATGATATGATTCCCATTATGATACAAAAGAAGATGAGGCCATGGTGTAAAGGGGTATCAATTTTTCATCTTTGAATCCTCCATAGACGCAGAAAGAGATCTCAGAAGGAAAAAAGGCAGACTCATGGCCTGGTTTCTTCAAAGAAAGTTAAGGATGGACAAATGATAGGTAAAATTTTCCTAAATTTCCTTCTAGAGTGATGTATTTCATCACCACCTTGTAGACATCAACCCATCTATCAGGAAAAAATTCCTTGCAATACCTTCCATGCAAACAAGTGGATCCTTTCATTCGAGGAAAAAAAGGTAGCAATTTCATGGTTTTGGGTTTTTTTCCTTAAACAATTTAAGCTCGTCCATGGAAATCCCAGTGGCAGAGGCTATGGTTGTTCAGAGACACTTTAGTTTCCATACCCCTAAGAAGGACTCTACCATTATCCCAAGCCTTACCAAAATCAAGGACCAAAAAAGGATCATTACCTTTAATCTTTTGATATAATTTAGAGAAGCCTCCCCTCCTGAGTAGTCTCCAAAGCGTAACATCTTGTTTGATGGCTTGGTAGGTTGTGGGTTCAGTTCTAACATGATCACCCCCATGTTCTTGTAGAAACTCACAACAAAACTCTCCAAGAAACTATTATGGTTAATTTACCACTGGATTTCAGGGAAAAACCTATCTGCCGCCAAAATCCTTCCATAATATTGCCATCCCCTGACTCGGGAATGATGTTTCCATCTGTTGTGATTATTGTTTATAATCTTACTCTGTCTTATCATGATTAATAAGATTTGTAACGTGGTTCCAGGGCACATGGTAACCATCCCACTCCATCCTCTCTTCCATGTCATCTCCTTGATTAGCTAGGCTGTCAGCACACATATTTTCTTCCCTGAAGACATGGCAGATCTCCACCTCATCAAAAGACTCAATCAACTTCCAAGCCTCCTCAATAATGTTTTTTATGCCCCAACCGACTCTAATTTTCCCGGCTAGTGCTTTAATCATCATTAAGGAATCTCCATCTATGATGAATTTATTAACCTGTATCATCCTTGCCATTTTTAATCCCCAAAACGCTGCCATAGCCTCTGCATAATTATTCGATTGACTCCCAAGGGGGGCAGCATAAGCCTTGATACAATAGCCCTTGTGGTCCCTGATAAGACCACCTCCACCCGCTTTTCTCTCTCTCATTTTGGAAGACCCATCAAAATTAAGCTTGAACCAGTCAATTGGCGGTGGTTTCCATCTTATGCTCCTTCTATTATCATCCCTTCTTTGTGTTGGTACCTTCTTTTGAAGGACTAATCTTGAGGGATTTCAGAATAGATTGTTCCTCCTTGGTGTGTTTTTCTGACAAGTTTATGTTTAAGAATCATAACATTTTCCTTTAAGCTTTGACAAATTTTGTTCACCATCTTGTTGGGACGAGCAGATTTTGTTGTCAAAAATCTTGTTGTTTCTCTCTTTCCATAATCCCCATAGAATATGCGGAAGGGCACATCTCCAAGAAACTTTGATATGGAAGATCTGAAGGGGAAAACCATTGAGCAACCAGGCTATCTAAGTCACCAAGTAGAGGGAGCTGAAGCTTGAAAAGATCCAACACAACATAAAATATTTGGTAGGAATAATTGAATTCCAGAAAGAGATGTTTAACCTTTTCCTCCTCTTCTTTACACAAAATACATCTATTGATCATAATCATTCCTCTCTTCTTGAGATTATCCACTGTAAGGATTTTGTTCTAAATGGTTTCCCAGAAAAATAAATTTATCTTGGGAATGAGATTCTTGTTCCAAATTTTAGACTAATCCCTATACTCTTCATTGTCCTCAAAGGCTATGGAATAACCAGACTTGACTTCGTAGTCCCTAGAATAGTTTTTCTCCATATAATCTCATCATGGCAAAGTCTATTAGGTATATGAATATTACCTAGTTTCTTATTCAAGTCTTCAAAGTTCCTTCTTGATCCATCATAATCAAAAGGAGGGAAGAATGCTAATCCACTTGGGGCCTTGTTGGTTAATAACCCAATAATCTTTAACCAACTCTCCCCTTTCTTGGCAATAGTAATGTTTGAGATGGGCCCAAGGTTCAAATCCTTCCCCAGAGGTTCCTTTTTAAACCATGGATCATCCCAGAATTTTATACTATTGCCATCCCCAAGATTCCATAACATACCTTTGAGCAGAAGACCTTTGGCTTGGGAAAGATTATCCCAGAACATGGAACCTTTCGGTAGGTTCATCATTAGAAAAAAGGCTATCATTCCGCCAACAGTCTGCAAATATTTTGCTTGGAGAATATCCACCCAGTTCCTTGCTCCTTATACATTCTCCAATCCACCTTGGCTATAAGGGCTTCATTCATAATCTAAATATCGTGAAGGCCTAAACCACCATAATTCTTGGGTTTAGTAACTTTCTCCCATGCAATAAGGGGAATTATTGCTTTTTCCTCAGTTCTTGACCATAGGAATATTTTTAGGATTCTTTCAATAGTCCATTTTGACTTTGGTCAGAATTCTGAAAATGGACATTATGTATATTATCACTCCTTGCAAATAAATTTGCATCAATTGAACTTTTCCTTCCTAGGTAAGGAGGGATCCTTTCCACGAAGCCATTTTTTGTGAAACCTCTCAATTAAGGGGTTATAAGTATCCTAAACTAGTTTGTTAACACACAACAACATCCCTAAGTATTTATCGAGAAGGGTTTTAAATCTACATCCCAAAATGTCAGCAAGTCTTCTTTGTTGTTGTTGATTAACATTTATAAAGAAACATGAGCTTTTGTGGAAGTTTATGAGTTGTCTGAGAAACATCCTCATAATTTTTAATAATTTCTTTGAAATCTCTTGCTTCATTAACATCTGCTTGTCCCAAGAGAAAAGTATCATCCACGAATTGTTGAAGACAAAGATTATCAATCCCAATAACCACCCTGATGCCTTCCAGAACTCTTTCACTTGTAGCTTTTTGACACATTCTACTTAGAGCTTCAACATGCAATGATGTAGAGGAAGCGAGAAAGAGGATCCCCTTGTCTTAATCTTCTATCAGTTTTGAAGAAACCCTGAGGTTTACCATTTATAAGTACTGAAAAACAAGGAGTAGAAGTGCATTCCTGTATCATTTGAATGAACATGGGAGAAAAAACCCAACTTTCACAGGATGAGGATTAAGAAATGCCAAGAAATTCTGTCACAGGCTTTATGCATGTCAAGGTTAACCAACATATCCTCATGGTTTTATTTCTCCACTGAGTGAACTATTTCATGAATAGATATAATACTATCCAAAATTTGTCTTCCTAGAACAAAGGCTCCTTGGTTGGGAGAAATAAACTTGTGAAGGACATCCCTCAATCTAAAGGCCAAGGATTTTAGAAATGATCTTATATAAAGTGTTGTACAAAGGCTAATGGGCCTAAAGTCCTTGAGATCTTTTGCTCTAGATAATTTAGGGAATAAGGGCTATAAAGTGTTATTAACTTGTTTAAGCAACAAATCCAGAGTTTGAAGAAATCCTGAGTAGCTTTCACCACCTCTTGTTTGATAATTTCCCAATAATTGGAAGAAAAAAGCACAAACCATATGGCCCTGGGGATTTATCTCCTTCCATTAGAAAAACAATAGCCCTAATTTCTTCTTCACTAGGAATCACAAAAATCCCTATTATCCTCATCATTAATAACTCTGTCAAAAAAATTTAAAGTATTGTCCAAAATTATCTCATTGGCCTGTGGGCCCTTAACAAACAAATTCTAGAAGTGGCTGATAATAGTTTCATAAATCTCCTCATCCTCAGTGGCAAGGGATCCATCTGGTTTGATAATTTCTTGGATTCTAGCCTTATTAGCTCTGATGGAGGTTGAAACATGGAAGAATTTGGTATTCCTATCCCCTTCTTTTAGCCAATTTATTCTATATTTTTGTTTCCAGTAGATTTCCTCTTTGGCTAACAGATTATGAAATTCGGTAAGCAAGAGTTTTTCCTTTTCTTTGTCTTCTATGCTCCACTCCCCATATTCCATAATCTCTTCAAATTATCTCCAATCTTCAACCACTTTACTCTTCTTGCAGGAAGATATTCCCAAAAACTTCTTTATTCCACCTTTTGATATTGATTTTGACATTTTTCAATTTTGCAGTGACTTGGTACATATGCCCTTCCCTCTAATTTGAATATTCCACCATTCTTCAATTTTTCTACTTAAATCAAAGTGGGTGGTCCACATCTTTTCAAATCTAAAAGGTCTACCTTTGACTTTCTGAGCATCACCAAATTTAAGAAGAAAAGGATCATGGTTTGATCTAGTGCGAGCCAAAGAAGACAAGGAATACAATTGAGATTGGACCCATTGGAAATTGGCAAGAAATCTATCTAATTTGATTTGGATTAAGTCCTTACACGTTCTTCTATTTGACCAAGTAAACTTAGGTTCACTTAACTCCAAATCAAATAGAGCATTAAGATGGATGACATTGGCTAGGTTTTCCATACTTTCAGAGAAAGTAGTAACACCTCCCTTTTTGTTAGAGGGAACAAGGGGAGTATTCAGGTCCACTCCTATTACCCAGCCAAAATCTTTATAAAGACTTCTAAAGCCAGTCATTTCCTTTCAAAGCTCTTTCCTACCATTCCCAGAGTTTGGAGCGTAAACATTAGATAGGATCCATTTTCTTTTGGTGGTCAAATCAGTGAAGCAAATAGCCATAAGGTATTGACTGACTAGAAGAACCTCTCCTAACACCAATTGACCATTCCAAAAATAGGCTAACCCCCCCAGAGGCTCCAACATAATTAGCACCATTACATACAACATATTTCCAAAATAATTTATTAATCTTCCTTATATTTGCAAAACTCATCTTAGTTTCTTGGATCATAAGAATATCAAGATTATTGTCTTTCATGAGATCTCTTAAAATTTGGATACCTCTTTGACAGCTACGCTCTCCTATGTGTTATCTTAGAGATGATCTCACCATTCTTCACAACATCAGCCGGAGAACTTCTTTTACCTTCTCCCCTCTCAAAACTGTTCTTCCAAATAGATCTGAGTTGCTCACAAACAACTTCATCCTCTCATCATTTTAAGGAAAGCTTCTTCATTTGTTTGTCAAGCCCCAATACTTGAAGCTTCTTCAAATACTCTACTTGCATTATTGGATGCACTATTTGTTCCATTAACTTGGAAACCAAATGTTCCCATCTTCTCACCTTTACTTGTCTTTTTTCTTGGTTCCTCTCTTGGAGATCTCTCCATTACGTGGCTGAAACTCCATACAATCTTGGGTTGTGAACTCTTACCCTCTTAAGCCCTTTAATACTTTTCTCCTCATAGTAATATTAAGATCTTCCAGGATTCTCTACCTGATAACAAAGGGGTATTGCTCCTAGACTCACTTTCTTCTTTCACCATGACCTCTTCTGGTCTCTTTCCTTTGCTAGGCTATTCTCCTCTTGACTCTACATCTTGGCACTCTTCAGATGTTGAGAGGAATCTTTCTTGAATTCCTCTTGTACTTTGTGTAATCTCCATTTCATCCAATCTTTCGGCGCTCTCCCTGCTCTCTAACAGATATGGAAACATGCACCATTTCTATTTCTCACTTTCAGTAACATTAACACCTACCCAACACTCTCCTTGCTGGATGATGCTTCCCCTATTTTCTACCCACACACGACGTGGAACACAAGCTTCTTCAACCCACTTGCAGGACACTACCCGCTCTGATACCAAATGATGCAGTCAAAGTTAGGGAGTCAAACGAACAACTACCTTAGACTGTTCATCGTAAAAATTCACACACAACAATAGATCTGCAAACACACAGTCCGCACGCAACATGAAAACAATGGTCTTCAATGTTATTGCAAATCAGTGGGGAAATTACAGACTAAGCACACATTACACTTTTACATTCTTATTATAGACTCTACTACATGCAATATTACAATAAACCCAAGGATGGACATGATACACACCCTACTCCCTTACTCAGACCGCCATGTTAATCCACCTAACCAGATCATCCTTTACTTAGATTCAGAGCTATTGCTGTCTCACTATCCTGCATGTTGGGCTCAAGAAGATGATGATGAATGTGAATTGCGTGATCTATGTCATTAGCCAAACATTACGGACTCGATTATAAACATGGTAGAATAACCAGTCGACTGAGAATGCCTTGCCATCGTCTTACAACGCAGACACTTAAGACGTCCTGCTAAATCAGAAACAAGGGTCATTGTAAAAATAGATACATGTACGAACTTTCCTCAATGCAAGGGCCTTGTCTGAAAAGGCTGGACGTTTATAACCTAAATGGTGATCAATTGCACTTTGTTTAAACCAAAAATCTATTAAGGGAAAATCATTACAGAGGTTTAGCTAACAATCCACGAGATGGAGCGATCTAGATAGTATCTAATTTCCTCGATGAATGCATATATTCCATTACGACCCGACTCCCATCTTTAAATGTCCGTGGTTAAATAACTATATTATCAATTTTGATCATGGACCATACATTACAGAAGGTGTACACACAAAAGAAGGTTTCGCATTATCGTAGCTCAAATACTTATTAAGAACAAGTGCCCTATCGTGCTTCGATGTGATGCGTCTAAGAAGGTGTGTTGACATCATAAAATATGAGAAATCTCTAACGATCCCATAGTGATATGTTGAGGCCATTTTGGTGTCATGCCAGCTGTCCCACAAATAACTCCAGATGGGTGATGTGTGGCCCCTCTAGAACCAGGACGTGAGTAAGATTTTGTACCCAGATGCTATACAGGCCATAATTTTCCATGAGATTCACCTGAATGCCTGCATCACAACGCTCCCCCAATCGCGACTCCAATGGCCCTTTTCTACATGGGCCTAGTTTGTAGGGAAATTCGCGTCCCTCATCAACGGATGGCCCATACTTCATAACTACGCCACCGAATATTTATGAAATGGTTAAGGTTATGCCGCTTACCACTGTACCTGTGCCGTGATCGCCAACTGCATTTTTGAACCAGATGCATTGAGGTACGGTGTCCCCCCGTTCATTATCCTCAGATATGGCACACTCCTTTAAGAATGACAGGTCCCGTAGCTTGCAGGTAATTAAAGAAACCACAACATAGCCCGTCCTTGTATACCCTCAAGCCAATGGACAGGCTGAAGCTCAAGTACCATCTCTAAAGTCCTCTCCTAAAAACCGTTAAGGAAAACAAAGGAATTATGCGCTTAAGCTTTTTCTTCCAGCCTTTGGTCCCAGAACCTTAATAAGAACACCAACAGAGAAAACTCCTTTCTCATTGTATTTCCGAGCAAATCAAAGCAATTCTCCCACTTGATTGAAATACCAGTCTCTACATCTCACTACAAGGGATGTTGGAGAGAAGCTTATAGGGAGATCCTATCCCAGCTAGAAAGCCTAAACAAGGTTAGGTTAATGCTGACTAGCGGCATAGATTCTAATGCTGCTTGGTGTGCCGATCGTAAACAAAATGTCATGTGATAAATATTGGCAGAGATATAGTTCTAGACTAGACACCAAATCAAACTAGACACCAGATCGAATAAAAAATTGATGAATGAAGCAAATTTCTGACCCAAGTGTTAGGCCCATAGCAAGTCATGAATGACTACGAAGAATGGTGCATATCTCTTGTGCACACTAGAAGGTGATGATTTGGTGAAACGTCAATTCCTGCACCTTAAACGGTTTTTTACACATGCCGCAATTGACCCTATTTTTATAATTATATCGACATTACATATTCATTTTAAATAGGTTCATTTTGTTTTAACCGGTACTCGTGTTTGTACAAGCTTTGTTATCAGGGCTGTCTCTTACGAATCCATTACAAACTTTATGAGGGTATTGCCGAAGCATTCAAATCATCTTCTTCATTTCAATATTATCAATCAATTGTTTCAGAATCATTGTCATCAATTTAAAGCTAGTTCTGACAAAGTCCTTAATAGTAGCCAACAAAGGCCGCTACTTTTTCGCACTTTTTTTTCTTCAGGATAGGTGTCCCTTTGCTTATGGTATGTTCTAGAAACTTCATGGTGTCACATCTATCTTTGTAGATATAACTCTCTTTTTGAAATAATGTGTGTAATGTGTTTGAATCTTTCAAATAATTCCTATATGAGTAAGACTAACACATAAGTAGCTTACCTTAGCGAATGAAACAAAAAACTAAACCATCAAATAAGAATTAAACAAGGTTAAGAGGCTATCATGCAATCATACACTTGTAACTAACATTCTAAATATCTAACTCTCTAGCTCTAACAATAAATGATGGACCCCTAAGTACTCATAGATATCAAAATAGTGGGTCCTTAGTATTCCAAGTAACCTAGGAATGAGGGCCTATCAAAGTTGGGCTACAAGACCCCTTTTGACACCGCCCATTGACCTAAGCACTTAAGAAAGAGGCCTTAGTAACGTTAACTCTTCAAGATATGAAATCTCAAAAGGGCAATGGGCAAGCTCTTATGTCTTTGCTAATGCGTTGTATTTTATCTCTAAGGAGTTGAGTTGTGCAGTAAGGAGGTTGAGGGCTCTTTATTACGGCCTAAAGGCTGAAAGGATTCAACACATAGTGCATGAATGTTAGCTTAAAGGTAAAACATGATTTAGGAATGGATAAGGTTGACTTATATTAAAGGTAACCTTACTTTAGAAGTTTACTACCCTTTAGCCAGCATGGGAGTTAGGGGTAATTTTTATTATCAAGTGATAGTTAATAGGTAGGTGTAAGCTTATAGAGCCATTTAGAAGACTAATTAGTGTGATTCAGCTAAAAAGGTATATAAATCAATTTAAAATATCGATTTACAGTTTAATACATGAGGGGAAGACAAATTAATTTAATAATATTAATTTTTTATAATTAAGTGAAAAGTAGTTTTGAAGTGGACTATACCCTGTGTACAAAGCTCAAAAGCCAGATAATAAACAGTGGAAAGTAGCCCAAGAAGGAAAAACAGCAAGCAAAGAAAGGCTTCAGCAGCCAGATATTACATACACTTAGAGTGGATCAAAGTCCAGAGATCCAGAGCAAAGAGACAAGTTCAAAAAGAACCAAAAGAAACAAATACAAGCCCGCAAAAAACAGCTCAAGAACTGCCCGAAAACAACCAGATCCAAAACAAGCCAAAAAAACAACACAGCCATGTCGAGAACACACTATTCAACAAACCCGTTAACTTGGGGGCTCTGGCACTTGCCCTTGATGGCCTGCAGTGACATGAAACAACAATGGTTGTGGCCTGAGAGGGGGTCCTGCATGTCTGCGTGGGATTGCAATGCCCTATTTTCCTTTAGGCCCCATATATCTCATTAATTCACGTAAGCCTGCAAACCACTGTGTACGTGTTGTTCATGAAGTTATAGATGCTTTTTAGGGCAGACAATACAGTCCTTGCAGCTTTTGGCATTCCCCATCTGCCACAAGGGACTACAGCTTCTTGAATATTTCACAATGACCCCTCTTCTTCCTCCCAATGCAGGATCCTTTTACCTTTGGATTTCTCCCTGTTCTTAAGATCCTCTTTGACTCTTGAATCCTTCGCCAATCTTCAACCTTCTCCCGCAAATCCTCCTCCTGGGCTCTCCACAGGCATGTTTGATATGGCAGTGATGAATTTCAGCAAGTTCTAGGGCCTTGTGCTTCTAGGACAGCGATGGTGAGGCAGGATTCTAGTTTTAAGCTCCGGCTTTTTCTTGCTAGCGCCCACATCATCATGCTTTCTTTTTGCAGGGTGGAGTGGGAGCAGTATTGGTAGTGGGGGTTAGTGGAGGAGGGAGGTGGGATGGGGTCCTGGAGGAAACTAGAGAAGTGGCATTAACGTAAGGTCAATAATTAAGGCGTAGCTGGGTAGGTGACTATCATTATCATATTGGTAATTAATTGACCACAATGAGTATCCGAGCGCTTTGACGTATGTCGTCCATTTGTGGAAAAAGAGATTAATAGTGCAATTGAAATATTTAAATGGCTTGGGTAAGGATAGGTGTCTACATTTTCCCCTCGCTTTTGGGTAGCGTAAGTTAACCTCACTTCAAATGAATAGTAGAGGGAATAAATTTTGGAAGGGATAGGAGACAAATGGTAGGAGGGAGAAATTCCCCTCGCGTGTCATGGGGTGATGAAAGAAGTCGATCGCTTAATCAAAAATAAAGGTTTAATATAGTTAAGATGGGATGAGGAAAGATGACCCGATGAGAGAGAAATAAGCGGGAAAAGGAGTGGTGTAACGAAATAAGGAGAGGGAGAGAGAGGCTTAGCCTCTATCCACTGTTTATGTGAACACAATTTGATGTCATCATATTGCCATAGGAACTACATCATTGGCCCTTATTAAAAACATAACATACGAAGTTTCGAATGACGAAAACCTACGATGACAATTTTCCATGTTGAAGTACCAACCCATGCAACCATACACAATGCAATGCAATATAGAACGTGAAAATGCCTAACTCCATACAACATACAAACATGTAATTCAATACGAGAAAGTAACCAATCTAAACTAACAGAGAAACATAATGTAATATGTTTTTTTTCAAGCTTCAATTACGACCTGTTAACTTAATACAAGGTTTGATCATGGTCCCCAAAAAGATACATGAACGGGGAATACCGGAGACACTGGGTTTGAGAAAATATATGTGCCTATGGAAAACTACCAGGAAACTCATTTTTCCCCCGAGTACGCCGAAGGAATCCCGAGCTTTAGTTGATGGAGGAGATGCAAGATACCACAAGGCCACAACACATTAACAACGTGAAGAACCACAAGAGTGACTTTGGTAAGACATGTTTCAATTTTTTATAAGTTTTTCTTTCTGTTTTGTCTTAAACTATTTGAATTTTTGGTTGATTTTGAATTTTTTATGAAACTATTACAGGAAATATAAGAGCATGGAAGCCCCTAGTGATAGATGGGAGTACAAGGGATAATCCCCGGACATACCAGACAGGTGAAGATGCAAAATTCCCCAAGTAATTAGTGGGAGTATTCAAAGGTAAAACCTTTCAAGGTAAAAAATGGACCCAAGGCCCTAGAGTAGTTTTTTCAACATGATGGTGAATGTAAACCCAGGAAGTGTTGGGAGAGAGGAGGATGCCCCCAGTGTAAGTTGGAAACCCCCTAAAAAGCACATGATAGAAAGAAGAGAAGATTATTTTTGTGAAGGGGACAAAGGTTTTCCACAAACATGGAAAAAAAGTAATCTTATACACAGGGATGTTCAAATGGAGAATTAAAAACAATGTGAATGTATATTAATGTAGCTTGAAACCTCGCGATGAAGAGTGATACTCAGCAGACTCATGAGACGAGATAGGGACTAGGTAGAGTCTGAACAAGGTCCAAAAAGACACTTGGTACATACTAATCCGGTTACTATAGAGAATCCCATGTGTGGCACATGGTTTTTATTACCTCCTTGCATGAAGATTTAATAGAAACAAGTGAAGAGACACTAGCCAATATGTAGATGAGTATTTGATAAGGGCTTTTTTTGAATGGAGGTGAAAGGATAGCCGTACATTGCTCCATTGTCAACCAAGCTTCCAGAGCCCTGGGCACGGGAGCTGTAATTTGATTCTAATACACATTGCTCTAACTGCCATCAGGTGTCCATACCATATAGAGATTATTGAAATACCCCAAGAGAGATTATCATTAGCTTTGCCTTTTGCTTTGTAGCTTTTAGCTTTGAGTTTTTGATTGACTTTGATCGTTTGCGTTCGGAAACGAGTTCAGCTCTCTTGTTTGACAAGGGGTTAAGAACCACTATGGCTTAGGAAGGGAGGTGGAAGTGAATTAGTATGACGACAATTGGCAGTGTCCAAATATGTCCAAAAGTCTTCACAACTTTTTCTTAGAATGTTGAATGGGATAGGATCTCCATGAGGTCATCATTCTTTATTACCGAAGTGATAAAATACAGGCAAACAATACGATAGCGATAAATGTCACCAAATGCCTGCCAATAAGCTACCAAATAAAAGAAAATAAATCACAGAAAATCATCGCAGGGCTGCAACTGGCTACGACTTGCCTCTCACCACACCCGCCACCCCCCAACCCCCAGACACCTCCCCCACCCCACAATGCATCTGAAAGCCACCCCCCGACCCGTCACCGCAAGGGCATACAACCACTGGCAACGCGCAAAACTTCTGCACCAAACCCCCAAAACACAATCCACAAAATTACTTGAAGAAGAATATTCCAGGTGTGCACAACCCTATTACAATGTTTTAATCTTTGTACCTTTTATTTTTGTGTTTTTTTCTCTTTTTTTTTTGTATTTTTTGTATTTTTTTTTCATTGTTTGTTATTTTAGATTTTTAACTGTGTGAAGAGGTTGGACGAACCATCACTCTATGGGTAGATCCAAATGATGTTTGTGACTCCCTTGATAAGGGAGACTAGTGTGTTTTTGTTATCAGATTCATTTTCCCCAATCTCACTGATGGGGGAGTCACACTCACAAAGAACTGTGATTTATCACTGAAACATGGATTTTGTAAATTGGAGAGGGATGCCCTATCCCTAGTTTTATGCACTTTGTGTCATACTTGATGTTTGTTTATGTGCATTCTAGACATCATCTTCTTTATTTACAACTTTGAGATTGTTCCAGTTTTTGGGGGATTTGAGCTCTTGGAAGTTTTGCCTTAGCTTGATAAGAAATTGTTTGGTTTTCCTTATAAGCTGAACGGCTTAATTTTCTGACCTCAAGAAGGAGAAATAGTTACCTTTACGATTGATTTATGAATTATCGAAATGGTAAGTGGGCTTGCCACAACCATTGATAAAAGAAATAGTGACAGATGAAAATGATGGGCGTCCAAGGAATTTAAGATGATAGGCTACCAGAGGTGATCCAGGGTTAGAAATTGAAGAATACTAGGATGTGGCCCCAGAATAGAAGACGTAAGGGCTATTAAGGATATGACTCATAGATGTAAAGATGATGGACTAACAGTATGTGGCCCAAGAATAGAAGATTATGGATTACCCGTGGGGTGTCCCAAGAAGTAAAGATGATGGACTACCCGGGGGGATCCATACATAGACGATAAGGGGCTCGTTGAACGTGCCCCAATAATCAAGATTGGGCTCTTGAAAATGTCCCCACAGCATAGAATAGTGAGGGCTACAGAAGGGGGGACCACACCTATTGAAGTGAATGGTTCTTTTGGCACTGGACCCCATACAAGTTGTAATTGAGGAATTATTAACAAAGATTTCTTGGGTGGATGAAGAGATATGCATGATCTATGTAAGACCCATGGAGTTTCATCATTCACATAATGAAGAAATGTGAAGATGGAAAGAATCATAGGAGGAGCAGTTACTGATCTGAGGCTCTCTTTGTTTCTTGATCAAAGCATCCACCTTTTCCCTCACAATAGCATGTGCATCAAATTTCTATCTCACGAGAATCCTTTTTGGGTAATCTACTAAAGGAATATATTCATATGCCCCTATAAAGGTTCCCTGATTGTTTTCTTCATTCTAAAGAGATCACTTGGTTATGAGTTGTGATTGATCCCTCAGTGTTTTATTGAAGAAATGTTTCACTTGATGTGGAATACTTAGAAGATGTTTGATGATTATGATAGAAGAAGATGATGTGGGTACGAAGACTATGTGTACTAATGTCCCTCAGTAGTATAAGAAGGGTGGTGTGGACCGACCGTTAACATGGTATGGTCGTATGTAAAATATTAGTATGAAGGTCAAAGTTTTTGTTAGTTGTGACGCATGGTATGATTCAGATGGTTTGTCTCGAAGGAATTTGAAGTCACATGAATCTTCACAAAGGAAGATTCCTTGGGAGGGATTGATGAAGAAGGTCTTGCAAGAAGGGGAGGACTGTGATTCAAGCATCACATTAGATGAATGATGACAAGGGTCCTGTGAAGAAAGAGAGGACCGTGATTCAAGAATTTTATTATACTTATGATTGGAGGGATTTGGAGTCGCGTGTATCTCAAAGGAAGAAGACTTCGTTGGGGTGCGACTGATAAAAGGGGTCCTGTGAAGAAAGGGAGGACCACGACATAAGAGTCACATTAGATGATTGATGAAGAGGATCCTGCAAAGAAAGGGAGGACCATGACTTAGGAGTCACATTAGATGACTTAGGAGTTGAATTAGATTAATCCAAATAGTAGTTTGGATCGGAATCCTCAGAAGAGTCAGAGGAAATATTTGGATTAGAATCCTCAGAAGAAGAGGCAAATGTTTTGATTAGAATTAAAGAAGATTGGGGGTAACTTGAATAATAAGTTGGAGTCAGATGTTCCAAATCATACCATTGACTATGATAATAAGGGTGGGGAACGATTCCCCAGATGGGTTCTCGAGCATGAAGAACCATCGAGTTTGGTCCTGATGGGGCATCCTTTGATGTGCTCCGAAGAATTGATTCCTTATTGTCGTAAAGCATGAGGAACCGCGTGATAATCAGTCATCTCTTGTGTCATTTAAGACGCACAAATGTCAACTAGATAGTGTATCAACTTCTACCAGTGAAGAAGGCTCCATGCCGATTGGGCAGCACAATGGCAGCCAACTATAATTCATTAGGTATGGATGCGTGTGTGATTTTTTTTAGGGGGGAGATGGAAAATACACATTGTG
Organism: Taxus chinensis; assembly: GCA_019776745.2. Taxonomy (NCBI): domain Eukaryota; kingdom Viridiplantae; phylum Streptophyta; class Pinopsida; order Cupressales; family Taxaceae; genus Taxus; species Taxus chinensis. The sequence goes on along the minus strand of JAHRHJ020003238.1, from coordinate 6,243 downwards.
ATGACGTAATATCGCTGAGTCAAAAGGGATTGTCCTAGAAAACAAGTTTTTGAATGAATACTCATAGAAGAACAAACACGAAAGTTGAAACACAAAGCCAATCACAAGGACTACTCCCTATTGTAAATGCATTGTCAAATGATAGTCTGTGCAAACTGATCAACACAATGGAACTATTTACGTCAAGCTCAAAATGAACAAGGCGTAATATTAAAGTAAAAGGGTAGATGTGACTCCCAATCAAAGGATACCATGACAGTTTAAACAACCACTAGGCCCTAAGTTGAAAGGGTGAGGATTTAAAACGTACAGCAACAACAAAAGTAGCCACACCCAATTGGACTGTTAATTCAATCTTTACGAAGAAGTGAGATATTATTGTCAAAGTGGTATTGACACAACACAAACAAAGTAGTGAACATCGCTTCACTAGTGTTGACCGACAATGTTTGAAGCCAAACCAAGTCAGGTAATCCTGAGATGTGTTTTAAAAATGTGCGCAGTGTAACACTACAACTCGATACTTAGATCACATTTATGAAAACATGACATAGTATTCTTATTGTATCGAGACAATGCAACAAGGTAAAACACGTCAAGGGATTTCAATGATGAATTATTTGAACATGTGATGATCTTGATTGTGGGGTATCATATCACAAAGGCTCATCCATGATTAAATGAATACACCTCTACACACTTTAGATGTTTAACTTACCCCGCCCAAATTGGATGGATGTAAATGTCAAAAAAGTGGAGAGACAATTTGATTGGTAACATAAAGGTAGTCACTCTCCTTCTGATCAAAAAGTGTCAAAAGAATGTGGAAGGAAAAACAATCAAAATAATAATGAAAATGCTAGTCACGTGGCAGAGTTTTCACCTTGCCCTAAGCAAGTAAAAACTAGTGAAAGTAATGCGCCACACGTTTCTCAAATGAAAATAGATTCATAACTCAACACTATTTTAGATTGGTCAAAGTGAGCTCCTGGCCAAAGTATATTCTCCTAGGTGGTTCTCTCGCCCTAGGTGTTACGAAGTTTCCACGAGTGAGCATAATTTACCCAAAAATTCACACTAACTAGTTTGGTAGTATCGCGCTTTACTTGCCCCTTCAAGAATAGTAGAAAACGATGTGTCTACGTACTATCACTGCGGGTCACCATAACGGACACCTGTAACGCTATCTCACAAGGAATCACTAGTCCAATAGGTAGTGTGGAGCACTTCCCATTTTGTTCACAAATGTTCCCTCTTTCATGGACTACTTTGGGGTTCCTGGAACCACCCCCCCATTGTTGTCGCTTAAGGTGTTATGCCAAATGGGGTTTGTTCTAGTTTAGCGAGAGGGGACGTACCCTGTTCTGAACCTGTAATACATGTTTTTTGATATGTTTTTATTTTATCTTGGTGTTAAATTGTGTGGTTTTCGTATAAACAAACACTTTTTGGTAACCTGTATCTAATTGTATTAGTATTTTTGTTATTTCGTTTTTGATCCTCCTTTCTTTGACAAGCATTTTTAGGTCTGCACTCAAGCATTAGTAGTTCTCGAGAAAATCACATTATTTAAAAGAGGATTAAGCGTTTGCTTTGATTCTCAAGATCATCCAAGGATGCCAGAGAAGAGCATACACAACAAATAACCACTAAAAAGTAAAGAACCCTTTTCAATCAATGAACCATACAAATTATTGTAAATGTAATGTCCCCTTAAACCAAAGTGAAAGATGTAAATTTCCAATTTACCAAATGTTCTAAAGTGAAGATAAGTTGTTTTTATCTCAAGATCACTCTAATGTGTAAGAGAAGAGCAGACACAAAACTTTATCCTCACTATATAGAAATGGAAAACCTTCAAAAATCAAAGGCTATTGAAAAATAAACTTGGTAAAAGTTTCATTCCCGTAAAAAACCAAAAAGTGAAAGATGAATGTTTCCAATTTACCAAATGTTTATAAATGAAGACTAAAGTTGCTTTTGATTCTCAAGATCACCCTAAGGGCACGAGAAATCATACACATCTTGGTCTAATCAAGGAAGCATGGAAATACAACATTCCACTCAAACCTGCATGTTAGAAATGACAAGTTTTTAAAATAACAGAAAAACCTACAATTTTTGTAGTATAAATCCCAAATTTATGCTTTCATTACATCGTTAAAATCAATACCTTTCCAACACAAAAAAAAAATGAGTCATTTCGAGTTCCAATGAGCAAAAATTTATGGCCTTCGTAAGATGGGTTAACCTATGCTCTTATTGCTCATGGGTATTCACTCCGACAGCACTCAAAAAATGGTCAAAACAATGTCTCTTAATCTGGGTAAAATGGGCGATTTTTCCAACCAAGATTCAATTTGACAACACTCATCACAATCGAATATATGAATAGACAGACCAACGCTATCAATTTAACATACATGCCAGAATCTAAAATTTTTCAGAATTGACAACATAACATGTAGAATGAGAAAAGTAAGCCTAAAAATTAAAACAATGATGAAATCTTAAAATTTTCTCACCAGAATAAATTTGACAGCAACCCACCACATTAATATGTAAATAGAAGACTCATCACATCAAATACTAACCTACATGCTCAAGAATTTAAAATTTTCAGAAATTGACAAAACTGCATGTAGATATTGAAAAAGTAAGCTCTAAAAATGAAACATGGAAAAATCTTGAAATTTTCCCATCAATTTCAATTTGACAGCACTTCACCATCACCTCCCTTATACCTACACGTAGACTCAACATATGGCAAAATCATAAAAGTTGAAAAAACCAGTTAGATCAACAGGTGTAAAAGAGGGTTAGTAACCAAATATGACTTCACTACAAAAACTTGAAATAGTGCACAAGGAAAATGGAGTAAGTCCCACCGGGCATGCCAAATGGTCCTTTGTTTTTCAAATAAATGCTATTGAGTAAAGACAACCACCTAAATAGCCCTTAACTTAGCAAGAATTGAACAACAAACTAAACCCCATCAAGATAAAATTAAATAAGGGTTAGATGCTAACTTTCATCATACACACTTTGAAACTAACACTGCTAATATCTAAACCCCTCTATTCTCTAACAACAAATAAATGAATGGACCTAAGTAAAGCTCCATGGCTAATCAAAATAGTTTTGTCTTTAGTATGCCAAGTAACCAGGAATGAGGGGCCCTATCAAAGTTGGGCTACAAGACCCCTTTTGACACTCCCATATGACCTAAGCACTTAAGAAAGAGGCTTAACTCTTCCAAGATGATTGAAAATCTAAAAGGGGGTAGGTGCAAGATTTAGTCTCTTTGCTATATGCTTTGCATTGCTCTCTAAGGAGTTTAGTGTAAGTAAAAAAGTAGGTGGAGGGCTTTTTAATATTCCCAAAGGATAAAGGATTCAAACACATTCTCATGAATGTGGGATAAAGGTTAAAAATATTAGGAATGGATAAGGTCGCTTATTATTAAAGGTAACCTTACTTTAGAAGGGTTTTAATCATATTTAGCAAAGTCATGGAAGTTAGGGGGTATGTTTAAATTATCAAGGATTGTGATTAATTAAGTAGGTGTAAGCTATAGAAGCCATTAGAAAGAGTTATTAGCGCGATTCAGGCTATTAGAAAGGGATTAAGATTAATTAAATCAATTTAATCCGATTTACTAGTTTAAATGAAGAGGAACATAATTAATTAATAATAATTAATTAATCAAAGATAGGGAAGTGATACATAATGTGACGGTCGTTAATCGGTTAGTAGCTGGCGAGGGAACTTAATCCAATTCGCATATGGTATTAATTGACGATCTTAGAGGAATATGATCATTGTGACGATATGTCATCTATTGTGTGGAAAGGAGATAATTAGCGCAATTAAGTATTTAAATTGCTGGACATAATTTATAGGTGTCACAATAAGAAATCATAATGACATTTTTCTCAAATAAGTAAGTCGAATTAAGGATCAACAAAAAATTTTACGTTTACACATTTTCTTGCCCCTACCACCTTCTGGTTGATGAGCTGTTGTCTATTACTAGTGACGTAGGGTTGTGTAACAACCCTGAACTGTTGTTACTTCCTCCTGAGCATACAAGTGTTGATATGTATTTTCTTTTGTAAAAAAGGATGTGTTCCTTTGATTGCGAAGTTCATTGCTTGATATGTATTGATCTTCTTTGCAGATTGCAGATCTTTGACTAAGTCGGACTGTGGATTGGAAACTCTTTTTTAGTTATTTCATTTACACCTGAGTTAATCTGACCTCGGAATGAATTATGGAGTAGCCATCTATAAGACCTAGCCTTGGATTAGTGGTTATTGATCCAAGTGGTGCTTTAAGTTATTCGTGATGAATTAAAATTATAGACCGTACGCAGGGTTGCAAGTCTGGATGCATTGAATAAGTAGTCCGGGTATAACTTAGGCTGATCATGTGAAAGGGATTGGTTCCGAATTATCGTGATCTATATCTGGAAGGTTCTTGATATGACCATGGTAAATTCAGTTAATATAAGTCTGTAGCTATGGCCAGTACAGGAGTGCAACCCTGTTCGAGAAATGTAGTTGTAGGTCTTTTTCTGAGCATTTTGAAATGTTAGGACCTAACTGATTTATTAAGGTAGTAACACTAAAACTAAACTATAACCTAGGGGTTAGATTAGTGTTAATCTAACCTAGAACCTAGGCTAAGAGATAATGTTTTAAGAGTATCTAGTGCTATGAGGTTAGACTAGGGTTATCCTAAATCCTACCTCAGTACTACCTAACTATTGAGCAAGAAAAGGGGAAATATGTAAGGTGTGAACCATGGGGGTGGCAGGTTTCTATGTATTAAATGACATGATAAGCATGAGGGACAGGTATTTGGTGGAGGTTTTTAAAGCGGTTTAACTTGAGCCGACGTGGCAGGCACCAAAGTTGGAAATGGTCTTTGGTGTGGCATTGTCCATCGCCAAATTAGGCGGTCGGTGGCAGGGGGGGATTGATGTGGGGAAAATTGGAGTAGTAAATGCCAATTTTTTATGAACTAAATTTCGAAGCTCAGCTTCACAGGAAGGATGCCAATGGAAGAAAGTTAATGGTTTGTTTAGTTTTTCTTTCACTCTGGTGTTCTCTCTGTCTGATCTCTAGTTCTTCCCACCGTCTTCTTGGGTTGCAGGGCAAATATGAGCGTAACAGCTCGTTTCTCTGGCAAGGAAAAATTTATAAGTCATGGAAACAGCAAATTTTTGTGGTGGATCTACTTGGGAAAAGAAAGCGAGAAGGTTCGAGCTCTTTCAGTGGTCTGCTTCGAAATTTAAAGTAAACTATTCAGGCATGTAGGCCCTAACATTTTTAAAAATCTTGTTGCTTCAAGTGATTTCATTAGAACACTCTGTTAAGAGATTTATGGGTTTAGATGATTTTATGGAGTTAGGGTGATTTGTCCCTGTATCTTCTTGCTGTTCGATTTTAAAATTTAACCCTTGATGGGTGTGTGTTGTATTTCGACTGTGCTCTGTTTTTATTGTGTTTGCATTCTGGCCATAAGATGTGAATGTAATGCGAGAAGGAGACTTGACATGCTCTGTGAAAACCCGTGCTGCTTCTTGCTGGGTCAGGCTTACGTAGAAGCTTGTTATTGATTCGTTGGAAAAGATTACTGTTGGACGTTTGTGTGAATGTTAGTTTATTGGACTATTGTAAGTTTTGTCATGGTATTATAGATGGTGGTTACAGAATCTAGATTGGTTTTCGCTATGGTATTAAAGTTAGTTCGTGTGTGAACGGAGAAACTTGTGTGTTTCAGTATTTCATTTGCGGCCTTTTAACAAATTGTGTTTCCCCTTCGTTGAGGTTATGGGATTTCAACCCGTTGATTGATAGTATGAAATATTACATATATGATTGTATTCAAACGACTCTGTGGAGTCCATTGAAGGATTCATAAATTGTGGACCACTTTTGAAAACTGCGTATATTATATATTATATAGATATAATTTGAATATGGCATTTTGATTTTTATCTGAGTCTTGGAGGAGTAACAAGTAACGACTCTATATTTTGTAATGAATACTTCGTGTTGCAGGAATTTTTGGTACAGGATCTTTGGGGTGTATTTTTTAAGTTTCCTTTCTGTTGTAAAGCTTGAGGAAAAATATGGAAGAGGCTCAGTGGGATCCTTGTTACAAATTCAGTTTTAGCTGTAGAATAAGGCCTATTGAATGTTCATTGTTGCACAGTTAGAATCATACTATTATTCT